>JASAND010000756.1:0-45503 GCA_030248195.1 Trissonchulus latispiculum | reverse complement strand
AACCCAACATGGAGGAATACAATTATTAGCTATCGAACCTACGAATTTAGACAAGAGTGATGCGAAACGATTGAGCGTTCAACCAATGAAATGTTATTTTCACTTAGGCTTAGAATCTCAAGTATAATTTATATCTTTCCTGTCGGTGCTAACTTCACAATATGTAACTGTTTCAAACTCTATTTCAAGCAACAAACAAACAAACATCCAAACATGTAAAACATTTAACTATTTCGGTAAATCGACCTCAGGCTAATTTAGTACTTACTGCAAATTTCCTTAGGAAGGTAGGGTGCTGAAATATACGTAATGCACTGTTTTTTGAGAGAACATGGACTTTGGATCTCGAGAATACGATAGTGCGGCAGAACACAAAATTCTAAGTGTCTCAAAACTTCATAGAAGAATTTTTTAAAAGTCAGGGCTTTTCAGGGACACGCCGGGCCGCGCAGACCTAAACGGCGCTCAGGGCCGGGCCGGGCCAGGGCCTGAAATTTTTGACACAGGGCCGGGCCGAGCCGGACAGACCTCAAATTTGAACAGGGCTGGGCCGGGTCGGGCCGGGCCGGGCCGAAAAAGGCGGCCCTGATCTCCTCTCTAACGCAAAGCAAGCTTAAGCAAATCGGTGATTTCATGCGATCACGACTATAAAATCACTTTAGCGCTCAGCATGTGAGCTGACCGTGAACTGTGAACTTGAATAAATACACAGAAATAGCAATCGAAATATTCAATTCCGCCTTCTTCGTTTGACTGAATATTGAACGTTTCGTGAAACGCGGTTTCAGGTACAGCTGCATAGTACAGAACTACAGAGAACCTCTGTACTAATTTGACACTAATATATAGACAAGTAGAACTCTAAGAAGACTAAAAACAAATAAATAACTAACACAAAACAGATTTCCAATGGCAATTTTCACAGAACTTAAATGACAACAATACCATACGTTCTCGTTCAAATAAAGTAAAGCAGGACTGGCAGCTAACTAAAATATTATTAATAAATTCTAAAAGAATAAAAAGTAGTTTCTAATTTAAGTTTATGCCACACATTCGATATCTAGTCGGCCAGGATTTACTTGCCAGATTGTTACTCATCTTAATTGCTGCTATAACTGTTTTATTTATCTTTCGTGCAATATCGTTCCTTTTCTTTCAGCATTTTATAATCCTGGCTACATTGTTAACAACACTTCTGATAGCTGGAGTTCTAGTGTTGGTATTCAAAATTCAAGTAAGACTTCAACTACACCAATGTATATTTCCCGTTTCCCCTTTGTGGCGTTGTGTAAAAGATTTTATAAAGCCGGAGTATACCATCGTAGCGTAAACCTTGTCTCAACTAAACAGTTGAAATGAAACAATTGTGTTGCTATTATTTTAGGTGAACGAAACACTTCAACTGAGTATGGTTAATTCATTACTGTATAATTTTGGAATGACATCCAATGATAATGATAAAATAATCACCAAAGGTTGGGACGAAATCCAAAGACGAGTGAGTCGAACGAAGTGAAACTGAATCTTTTCTTTAGTGTAGAATACTAAACAGAAATTACAGTATAAACGTTCATACAAATAAATAAAGAAAAATTCAAACAAGTTAGCGATGTTGGATCGTAAAAAGGATCAAATTCGGTTACTGATTCGTAGAGTTTGTATGTAGCCAAAAGAGACTATATACTGAGAACAGCCCAAGTCTTTAGACATGCGATCCATGTAGCATGCAAACGTGTAGGATTAAAAATGGTAAGTAATAGAAAACTTTTGTCGTTTGAAAAATATACTTAAAAGTCCAGTCGGCGGCCTGCCGAGGACAACCCGGCCAGCCGGCGGCCGGCCGTCGGCCGATCTTCAAAACCAGGGAACTACTTGATATTACCTGTTATATATAGCCAGGAGTATGCATCATTTAATGCTAAACATTTTGCAAAATACACGGAAAATGGGGCAAAACTGGTACCGGGCGACCTGTTTTGACCGGCCGGCCGGCCTGTTTGATCCGCCCGGCTGACCGGCCGGTCGGCCAGGTTCACAAGCCCGACCGGCCGGGTCCGGCCGGTCGAGTCAAAAAACCAACCGGGCAACCGAAAGATTTCGATGGTGCTTGTACCTTGAATTGAAATTTTCATGGGGGCTTGTACCTTGAATTGAAATTTTAGAGGTGGCTTATACATACCTCAAGAATAAATAACTAAATTTTTCTGAGAGTTAGGGCTAATTTTATTAAAACTTGCAATTTTTTCAATATTTGCAACAAAATTTTTAATTTTTAGAAAACATTTCAAAATTTTAGACGATTTTTGCGAAACATTATAAATGTGAGGCAATAAATTCCGGCGAAGCCGTTTTTTCGTTACCCCTTGTATCCGACGGTGGTAGGGCTTGTACCTTGTCCTGGGTGGAGGCTTGGGCCCCCAATCCCTCCCGCGTTAACCTAGGGTTGGTTTAATTTTAAATCAAAATCTTCAATCGTTAGTGTCAGATGAGCAGAGCAACAACCTTTTGCATAGCATAACATAATGTGTATGGACCTCGCGAACACGCTCATTAACATCGGTTAATAACCCTCTCAGTCTGTTTTTTTAAAACTCACGCAACAAAACCTAAGGAATATATAATTTACAATTGCTTTGTTTTAAGTTCACATGCTGCGGAGTTGACAATACATCTAATTTATACCTCTGGCAAAGTTCACAATGGTATCGAAGTCAGTTGGAATTTCGCCGAGCCTTGGTTCCACCTTCGTGCTGTACAACTTGTATACAACTTTATGACGAAGGAGTCATTTCAGCGGCGGACTGTCTTAGTCCAAAGTTTGCCTTCAGACACTTGTGTCGTCAATGTCCTAAACCGACGTGGGATATTGTCAGTCCAAGAGCCTGTCAGGGATCCAGTTTTGGTACAAAGCTAAAATTTCCGTGGCTCGGATTTGTAAATACTAAGGTACAGTATACTTTCTTGGCTTATGTGTTCTCCACTAGAAACTCTATAAATCTGGGGTCCATGATAGCAACGTAAGATTTATTTAACATTATATTGCGCTGTTAATACTAGTAAAATAAAAACGAAATCCTCGTAATGTGTGAATGGTACCTTACAATAGAATATTGATGTATGCTCTCCTTGATACCTATTCTTTTCCATTTTAGCCTTGTCACAATCTACTTCTGCACGACCTGAGGATGACTGCTACATTAACGGGGATATTTTGTCTATCTCTTGCCTTTGTTCTGGTAAGTCAGTTTGAAGGTGAGTAAAGATTCCAAGAACATATATGTCACTTGTTGTAATATTGGCGTGCTATAACTATACTAAATCCAGAAACTTTTCTTCCAGTGGGAACTGTGGAAACTGGGATGTTTTCGTCGAGGAACTCAACTTAGGCTTAGGCGTAGGCTTAGGCTTATTGGCTGAAACAACAGTATGTAGTAAGTAGCCTGCTCTCAAAAATATTCTCTTTCAGTTGCTGCTACTACTTGCTACCTTCTGTTTGATACGGGAATTGGAAGATGTATATTACTACTAGGTATGTTTCCTCTGTTTTTATTTTGATTCAACTACAATATTCTCATGAGCGTTTACCGAGAACCTAGTGGAACCCAACCCACTAGAGCCACTACACAGACGGCGGAAACGAATAAAGATAACTGTCGGGGACTTCCGTTGATGTGGTGCTGTCCATCGGATTTTCTATGATAATGCCAAGACCCACAGAATATTCAACCAGTCATCAGAATAATAAATGGCTAAGAGACAATTCCTAAAGGGGGATTGTTTTTGCTTTTTGACCAATTGTTCGACCATCTCCGATTTTGCTCATATTCATATATTTTGTAGTCTCCAGTCAAGGTCGTCAAAATGAGACAAATAACTCTTCCAGTATTAGTTCTGTTGAGTGTAGGATTCTTGGCGAATTTTCGAAGTAAATAATTGGAAAATCTTTTTGAGCCATGAAAAACAGGACATGCAACAAATTTTGGCTTCTCCTACACAAACGGCAAAAGTTACAGAAACCACTTGTAGTTTCGTTCACCGGCCAAATTTTTCTTGGGCCGGCCGGCCATTGGGCGGCCAACGGCCAACAGCCAAAGGACAACAGCTAAACGGCCGTTAGCCTTTGGCCGTTGTTTAGCTATTGGAAAACATTAGCTAGCTGGAATTTATTATTATGCTTTATTATGCTTATTACCATGCTTATTATTTACCATGCTTTATTATTGCGTTAACTTAATTTAAACTTTATTGAAAATATTTTCCCAAATCTTTAGCTCCAGTTCTGTTTTAATTTTGCTGTAGGACTTCAATGAATTGATAAGACTTGTCCACTCGACAAATTTAAAATAAGTTGTTTAAAACTAAAAACTAAGCCACAATTACATAAAACTGGTACGTATGCAATTAGTATTTATTGAAAACCAAAGCTATCGCTAGGTACCGTGAATGAGTATAGTCAAGTGCCCTAATAAGAACACTTTTTATGTTTTTAAGTAATTTCTGCCAGCAGTTTCGCTTTCAGATGTTTAAACTCCGTCAGTTACGCACTCTAGCTCAGTGCTTTCTAATAACAATAAAAGCATGACCAGTCCCGCATTTTTAGATGAAAAGATAAGAAATTTTCGGTTTTTGGCATTATACTCTCAGTAGATAGTAGATAAATCGTAGTAAATAGTAGTAGTAAATAAACACTGCACAATGGGACAATCTTGGCTAGGGTCAGTCTGTGTAACGTTATTCTATTGGGTCATTTGGGTCTGGGTCAAAAATTCTTGGATCAGTTGAGGGGTCACGAAACCGCTTGGGTCATTTAGGCCTGGATCACTAAATTTTAAGATTTTATGGGTCACCTTGGGCCTGGGTCAATTTTGCGTTTGGGTCGAGTGGGCCATGGGTCATAAAAAGTGAGCCAGTTTCCATCCTTGAGTAAATCCCAATTTCGCTACCGGCTGCCGTTCTCTAAACGCTCAAGAAAGACTGATCGAGTAATCATATTTTGGTGCTTTGAACCTGAATATCTCTGCCAGTTTAATTTGGAAATCCATTTTGTCGTTGAGGACAGGGACACGTATGCGAAAACGAGCAAAATCTGTGACTATCGTTTTGGACAAAGCGATACAGAACACTTGCTATTACTGGTAATTCGTCTTAGAGCAGCAGCTACCGTAAGATTTATTTCAGCAGGAAGATAACTGCCTTAGTTACGGCTGGACAGTGGAAGCTCATCTCCATCCAACAAAATCGAGCCCGCACTGCCCATCAAATGGAACAGCTGTCGCATCAGAAAGTTAAGAACCAAATGTGATCATCATCATCTATGTCTTAACGACGATGTGAAGACTAACCTGACTTTCTTGAAGTTATCAAACACATGTATTTTATTAAACCGGAAACACGTTCCTAGCTAACATCCACATGTATATAGCTATTAAATACAATGGATCTATAAACTGTTAGAGATAACATCTGAAAATGAGGCATAAGTAATATTTAAAATTTGAATAAACACTGACCACAAAAACAATACAAAACACCAAACTCTAATGTACATTATATTAATGCAAGTAATACAATTTACTGGTCCAACTTTTAAAGTAAACTACTAAAACATTAGTCTTCGTATGTACCACCAACCACAATAACCAAAAGGGAATCATATTTTTACATTTTTAGCATATGCTAGGTTTTTTATGCCACTAGTAAAACTATTGTAGTAACGTCTTACAATTAGAACAACAAGAACTGATTACAGGATAAAATCAAGCAACTACTCGTTAACTACGACGCCAAAATCAACCGTTGCAAAAATACATTTTCTTTTCATCAAAAAGTGTTAGTTCTTCTACACAAATTTTGAATAACAAGCAGATTCGTGGCAATAAAATTCGTCAGTATGACCATCGAAACAAGGGAGGACACGCATTCAAAACTTCCCTTCAAGACAACAACTAAAAAGGAAGATCTATTCCAACCACAGTCTGAAAAGTCAATAAGTCACACAAAAACCTCACAAAATTTACAAGTATCAGAACCACGGACTTGGTCCAAAGACAGACAAAAATAAAAATTTGCTATTAAAACATTCTTCCCAGAGTCACAAAGAGCGCATCTTATCATTTCTGTCAGAGACCTGCCATGCCAGAAAGAAAACATTGCCAATTTATCATAGGAATTGAACATTTTGAACCTGTCAACTAAAATACTGTTTCAAAACACAAAAAATTAAACGCAAGTTAAGAAAACACTTTCTCGTCAGCTCAGCTTGAATAGCAACTACGAGATCTGAATAAAATTTATGGAAGGATGAATAGCAGTGCACAGATTGACGCCTCGTTCTTACTTTACTTTTTCTATTATAAAGAATATCTATCTATGCTGCCAGTCTTGGCCAATTCGGACAACAAACGCGACTGCAAATGTAGTAATAATATTTAACAGTAAGAACCTCTACCCGAGAGCTCCGGGGAGCTCCAACCTGTAACTAAATACATGCTTATATTATTAGCCTAAGGTTTACTGTAGGTAATTTAGCAGTCATTTATATCAGTTAATTATAGCTTGAAATAGGTTGTAGTAATTACAAATTATTTCTACAAAAACCGTTAGAATGCTTTGTGCAGTAATAGTAGAAAAATATAAACACGGAACTGATTTTTAGTCACAGCAACCTGCTTAAAGCTATAATTGATGAACAGAAATAACTAGCAAATTACGTGTCATAAGCTTTATGCTAATTAGCGATTAAGCGACAAAACTATTTATATAAAAGCAAGCATTTAGTTCAAGGTTGGATCCTCGGGCACCGAATTGATGCCCCGAGCATGTCCATCATCAACAGTAAATAATCGTGTGAGCGAGACAATAGGCAGGCATCTGTTATTAGAGCAAAACCTATGTTCTTCTGCACGCACGCTAGCGCCTGACGCCTAGCGCCAAATTGACCCTCTTACACACTGACCCTATTTGGATACATATGTAGTCCCTGACGGGGTGCGTCACTCACTTAGTAGATTTAGTAGTACACCTATATTCCGCAGCCATACTCATTATAGGGGCGGTGTGAGGTGGGATTAATTTGTGGCGGTTGCTCTGATAACAACGAGTCTGCCTGTTGTTTACCTTTTATAATTATGTAATCTTGCTATCTTAAGCCCGGTTCACTATGGGGTACTTTGTGCATTGATAGTTCATGATGGCGATTGTGCTTTGTGTTTTTGTGCTCTCCAATCAAATCAAGCCAATCTCCTAACTGATTGGCTGGAATAAAGGATAATTAATGAAACGAAATGAAATTAATGACAAGAAAAGATTAATGACAAGAGCTACAGTAGTCTTAATGACTTAATTATTTTTGAGAAGACACTGCACAGCAAACCAAAAAATAAATTGTGGATGGTCTGTATACCCATCGGAATAATTATTACATAGGAAAAATTGGTATTAAATTCCTACATAGTCCTATGTGCCGTGCCGGCCGAGTGGTTAAGGCGTTCGACTTCGGATCCGATAGTCCGCGGTTCGAATCTCCGCTACCACAAAGCTTTCACAAATCCCCTTGAGCAAGGGACTAAGCACACATCGGTTCGCCGTGAGCTCTAGCCAACCCAGCTATCCATCCTTAATTGGTCGGTAAATGGGTACCACTATTGTGGGAAGGTAACAGGAGTCCGTGTAGGGCTTAAAGCCTTGAAGGGCCGGCCCCCCTTCCACGGATGTAGTCATGATTTGAGGTGACACTCCTGGCTCTACGGCTGTGTATCCGGGGATGAGCACCGGCACCCCTTGTCCCTGAAGCAGGGATGGAGATATTCTCCAGGGATCACCTTTACCTTTTTTTTACATAGTCCTATGTCATGAGTTAATGAAGAATTAGCTCGGAGAAGCAATACACACAGGAATATTTTTATATTTAATTTCTAAGCAATTACTATTCTAATGCGCTAATCTTGAAACCTTTGCAGTGTTGGTTATTTAATTTTTGAACAATTTCCACGTGACGTGACCTATACTTTGTCATCATGAGCGTCTCCTGAGCACAAAGCACTGTTTTCTAAGAAGTGAGCACAAAGCATAAAACACAAAAGGCAAACGCATAAAGAACAAAAACAAAGCACAATGCATTCCATCGTGAACCGGGCATTAATTTGTACATGTAACCTCAGTTTCTTGCTCTGTACTACTCTTGATGATGGTACTTTTTAGGCCATACCATTAAAATGCTTGCTATTCCTGCTGCCATTCTAAGCAGAAAACTTGCCGAAGGAGAAATTTTTTCCTTGAAGGAAAACTCAACTCACAGCAAGCAGCAATATCAATATTAAAGTTGGGAAACTGAAAGTGATGATTATCACGAAAACTGAATCTGTATTCTACCTTCACTCATGTACGTACTTTAGTCTTAAAAACCACCACCACCGTAAACTGCTACGGAATCATGCAAACAGTCTTGCTAGATAAGAATAACTATTATCATTTATATGTACAGTACACAAACAAACACAAACAACGTAAAATACTATATAAATCAATTGCACAGCCATATAAACCCACACATGCACTGTAGGTAACGTAAAACAAAGAACATCTAAAATGATAGCAATGATCCCTGAAATCATTCATTAAGGAAAGAAGCTACGCGGGTAGAATTCAAAATATCAGTGTTGCTGTACTACTTGAAAACAAAATATTCGGAGCAGTTGTTCAATACTTTGCAAGAGCTGCCTGAATCAGAAACGAACAACTGAGTCTTGAACAAAACATATAGAACTGACTGTACATAATAGTACAGCTGCGGCACCCTATGTAAATACGTATATAGTTTACGTGATACAGCATGAGTTGAGTACTACCACCAATCCGGTCAGGAGAATTTCGCCGGGAAAAATGAAGAGAAAGAGTATAATCTTTATATATAACACTTTTCTACAATATAGTTCTAGATATAAATAGAAACAAGAATAAAAATGCTCCGATGGAGCATGGAAAATGCAATATGGGTGACACTGGGTTTTAAGCAGACAGAGGACTAGGTTTTAAAACGTTAATATGGGAGGGGCAGGTTGTAAATGCCAGGAGGACTAGGTTAAAAGCGCACTAATATGGACCAGCTTCGCTGAACAACCCATATTCGCGGAAATTGCCCAGACAAAAATGCTGGCGGCAATCGTTCAATAACAATTTAACAATTTGTCGGCACGACTTTGCAGCTATTACTATATACATATAGTTGTGTTTGTATACTTAACATTACATAATTAATACAACTTACAACACAACTTAATTTAATTAATTTAATTAACGCTTATGATCCAACACTTAATACAACGTATATACATATATATATATATATATATATATATATATATATATATATAAATATATATATATATATATATATATATGAGCCGATTTCTGGTAGGGTCAATCATAACTTGGACAACCTTCAAAAATCGATTTGGCTCAAACTTTCAGGACTTGTAGCAACCTGACGTAAAATGAAAACCTTCAAATATTAGAGCTCAACTCCGTATATTCTACGAGTTATAGCAAAATTCGTGATGTTCGACTCTGCCACTGACGTCGCCGTAGGACTTCACCAATCAAAATTGTGCTCAGGCCGATAGAGAAGAGTCAGACAGTTCATATCTTAACCATACAGGCACCACACATGGGGCACCTATCCCTGCCAGTTTGAGTTTTTCTAGCGGTCATGTTCCGCAGTTTGCGACGGTCGAACCTTAGCTTAAGCCTCAAAGCTCAGTAGGCCCATTTCCACATTTTTTGACATAGAGACCTCATTATGCCTTAGTACCACGCAATTTTTATAAATATTATTTATCTATATGCTACCAACGTCCATGCAAAAAATGAACAAAATTCCAGACCCACTTTTGAGATATGGCCGTTCAAAGTTCGAAAAATCTTGAGCCAAAACAGCGATTATGGCAACTTTGACCCGCCATGGCCGACCAATGAAAAAAGATATCGGCGTAATATTTTAGACATATAACCTAGGTACCCTTGGCAATGTTTCGGGCAAGTTTCAGCCAAATCGGAGAAATTTTATTTTTTTCGATTTTTCGGCCCATTTTGGGGGATGAAAAATCGAAAAAAATAAATTTTCTTCAATTTGGCTGAAACTTGCCCGAAACATCCAAGGGTACCGTAGTAGTATGTCTAAAATATTACGCCGATATCTTTTTTCATTAGTCGGCTATGGCGGGACAAAGTTGCCATAATCGCTGTTTTGGCTCAAAAACGGCGATTTTTCGAACTTTGAATGGTCATATCTCAAAAGTGGGTCTGGGATTTTGCTCATTTTTTGCATGGACGTTGGTAGCATATAGATAAATAATATTTATAAAAATTGCGTGGTACTAAGGCATAATGAGGTCGCTATGTCAAAAAATGTGGAAATGGGCCTACTGAGCTTGGAGGCTTAAGCTAAGGTTCGACCTTCGCAAACTGCGGAACATGACCGCTAGAAACCTCAAACTGGCAGGGATAGGTGCCCCATGTGTGGTGCCTGTATGGTTAAGATATGAACTGTCTGACTCTTCTCTATCGGCCTGAGCACAATTTTGATTGGTGAAGTCCTACGGCGACGTCCGTGGCAGAGACGAAAATCACGAATTTTGCTATAACTCGTTGAATATACGGAGTTGAGCTCTAATATTTGAAGGTTTTCCTTTTAGGTCAGATTGCTACAAGTCCTGAAAGTTTGAGCCAAATCGATTTTTGAAGGTTGTCCGGAAGTACAGGTAGCACAGTCGAATTTCTCAGAAATCGACTCAGAAAATTCCGCTCTGGTAACTCACTATAAAACGCTTCTTGAAGTATATAAAGCAGCATAATATTTCAAAATCAGCAAGCTCGTCTGGAAAGCTGACGAATTTAGAACTTAAGACAATAAAGGTCAAATGCGGAGTGGAGCATGCGTACCCGCGAGTATGGGTTGTTCAGCGAAGCTGGTCCATATTAGTGCGCTTTTAACCTAGTCCTCCTGGCATTTACAACCTGCCCCTCCCATATTAACGTTTTAAAACCTAGTCCTCTGTCTGCTTAAAACCCAGTGTCACCCATATTGCAGTTTTCATGCTCCATCGGAGCATTTTTATTCTTGTCCTATTTCATTTTTAAGGTTCTCAGTAAAACTTAAGCAAGAATGTTAAAGCTTTATGAAAGAACTTTAAAAATTCCCAACTGCAATTGCAACTTTTGTGTAGCTAGTTACAGGCCGTGCTGTACTTCAGCAGCACTCTACTGCAGCGCAACTAGACGCAAACGTCACTGCCAAAAAAGGAGACTTATACGACATGATTTCCAATGCTATTCTGCTCGTGCCTGCAGAATTTCAGACGATTACAACTTTTGTGTAGCTAGTTATAGGCCGTGCTGTACTTCAGCAGCACTCTACTGCAGCGCAACTAGACGCAAACGTCACTGCCAAAAAAGGAGACTTATACGGCATGATTTCCAATGATATTCTGCACGTGCCTGCAGAATTTCAGACGATTGCAACTTTTGTGTAGCTAGTTATAGGCCGTGCTGTACTTCAGCAGCACTCTACTGCAGCGCAACTAGACGCAAACGTCACTGCCAAAAGGAGACTTATACGGCATGATTTCGAATGCTATTCTGCACGTGCCTGCAGAATTTCAGACGATTGCAAGTTATCTGTAGTTAGTTATAGGCCGTGCTGTACTTCTGCAGCACTCTACTGCAGCGCAACCATATAGTAACATCGTAATAAGTATACGAAACTTATCTATAATAGTTTGTCATGTCCTAAACTATCTGTATGCCGAATTTCAAATGCCAGTGGCAAATGAATAACTTGTTATCGACGGTGCTGTGTCTTAGGACAGCACATACAGCACGGTGGAAGCTAGAGAGTGCACCAACTAACATAGCTACAGTTCCCCCTTACTACAGACACAATTATCACCAAGTTTAATATGCTTAGCCGTTTACAGTAAGTCTACAGACAGCGTGCTATGGTTGCTGCATAACAGTACAGCAAGATAGCAGCACCGCACAGCGCTGCGACTATGCTCATCGTGTTCAGCGACCCCGATAACCTTTATATGCGTCCCACTATATGGTCCAAAACAGCATATTTAGGCCTATTTTTGACTATTTTCTGTGGAGTTGGGACTTAGAAATTTTTCCAAAATGGCCATTTGGCCGGACCAACTTTGGGCCGGCCGCCTGAACGATCCTGGCCAGATATTGAAAATCGCCTCGGTTATGACACGCTACCTATCCCAAAGTTTCTTATGCAACAAGCCGCGTCTCTCTAGCTTGTTCCCTGGGCCCTGTAGCCGTGACACAAAATTGGCCTTTTTTGGCCATCTTAGCGGTCTGGCCACCTTTGGCCGGCCGTACAGGTGGCCGGCCGGGCCAGGCAGCGGAAAATTGTCCAAAAGGTACGTTAACACAAATACTACTCTCAGAAAAACCAAACTTCACCGGCTGAAAATGCCCAGATCGTTCAGTTTTTGAGTTCGACTAAAACGGCTTCCCCAAGCGTGACTTACACGGAAAAAAACAAACGGACCTAACTTGTCCGGAAGCGAAAATTTTCAAAGTTGAAAATTTTGACCAAAACTTTTTTGATACTTGTTGTACTCGTCGTGCTGATTCCAACGATACCAAATTTGTCTCGTTTGGTTCAGTATTTAGCTGGCACGGTGCTCGAACGGGTCTCTAAGGGCCGCGCTGAGCCTTTTACACCCATATTATAGGGGGAGCGCTATCGCGCCCCCCCCCCCTATAATAATACAATTTAGACACCGAGTATGCCTGTCTACTAGTCTTGTCTTTAAGAAAAAAGCAGTTGTGATTGGATTTGGCTAAGTGGGACAGGCCAAAAGTGGCGGGGTCTAAAGTGGTCTGAGGTGTTGGTATCCTTTTGTGCAGTGCTTTTGCGGTGATTTTTTGAAACGCTATAACTTTCGCAATTTTGGGAGTTGGAAAGAGCTTTTGTACATAGTTTTAAAGCTTATTATCTGTACATTCACGTGAGCTTACGAAACTGGCAAAATTAGCAAAAACTCGCAGAAATGTTCTGACATACTGACATCTAACAGGATGAATACAGACCAAAAACTTTAAAACATCGATTTCGGCATTAACATTAACATTAACAATCGGCCAAAATTTTTCTTGTGCCATGATGTGAAGGACATATGGGCTGAGGGACAATTTGTGGATTTGGCTCAACAAGTCTCGGTACTCCAGAAAATCTGTCAAATGTGCGGTGACACGAAATTTGGCAACTTTGTATTAAGTTTTCTCGCAACTGGAGATGTTTTAGCTCAAACCAATGTCACTTCCAATAGGGCGAATTTTCATACAGCCGAAAATCAGGCAAATCCATTGGGTAGTTTTTGAGAAATCGATGTTCAAAACAAAATAATCGCAGTTCTGCCAAAATGGTTTTTCGGCCAAATCTCTAGCTGAAAGCAACGAATCCCTGCTAACAAGCATTGATAAAATGGGCAATTAGGCCCCGCATCGACTGAGTATAAACAAACAAAAATTGTCCGTACAATGTGGCAGTAATTTTGAAAAAAACTGACTTCCTCGAAAATGGCTTTTTTAACCCCAAAATTCGTTTTTGGCTTATACTGACTTAACCACTAGAGATAGCTCGAAGGTTGTAAAAGCGAAAATGTTTGTTTTTGTACCCTCTTTCCATCCATTACAACCAATCTGATTTATCTACTATCTACTGAGAGTATAATGCCAAAAACCGAAAATTTCTTAGCTTTTCACCTAAAAATGTGGGACTAGTCCCAGAATGTTAAAGAGCACCAAAGCAGTATATTTAGAAAGTTTCATCTGCTTTCATAAAGAATTGGAGCCTACAGGGTCAAATTTACACAAAAGGAAACCATCACCTTAAAGTCGCCAAAAATTGAGTATTAAAGTAGCTTCCTGCTTTCAACGTAAGGAATACAGTAATAACCACAAAGAAAATACAAATGAATAGTGTAAGTGTCAAATAAACAGCAGAAACTGGAATTGTAGACAGAATTATCTGTTTGACAGTTTCCCGCACCTAAGAAGAGTGAGAAAGCCCAAAAAAATGGATGAGCCCCTACGTGGGCAGAAGACGCCTAAGGGCTAGTGTCAGATTCTTACCTACAATGCCATCCCAGCAAATCGCAAAGGATGTTGGGGGAAGCTTCCAGAGGATAGAATAATCCAAGCACAAGAAAAATATCCGCAATTTTAAATTTTAAGCCATTCGACATTCCTGGACGAGCGTAATAACGTAAGTTGCGGAGGGGACATGGCTAAACGTAGTAGGGGATGCTCGGAGTTGTACTGCGCAATGTTGTACTGTGCAGCAGAGCAATATACACTCCAGATGATATCTTTCTTCAGAATAAATAAAGCAACTTTCGTCTGCAACAATGCAATTACGACAGTCTGGTCCAGTTATGTTTTTGTGCCTGTCATATTGGAGGCAATATAATTTTTCCTAAAAATATGTGCTAAAGATTACTGGAAATATACTGCTATCGACTCTTTTTACTCTTTTCAACATAATCTTTCACAGGAATAACAGAAAAATACTTTGTACCTTTAAAAGCAACATGATGAGAGTATCCAGATCTTGTATGAATATGGCAGCGCTATGGTTTCGTTAATCTTTCGCAATCTCTTACGAACTAAGATTGCATTTAAACTAATATATTAGCATTATATAGATACTAGCTGTTATCAGTAAACAGTTGAATTGAATTCTGCAGATCCACATAAACAATTTGTACAGACTCTTTTCATACACATTTACAAAAGACACAATTACATACAAAAACACAGAAGAGCACGAAATGCAGATAGATATTTACAATCTCTTAAATAGCTAGCCAATGCTAGAAACATGTACGTACGCAATAAGGAAACGAACTGTTCTAAATAAATAAATTACTATAGTACGACGTATTAAATTGCAACATAAAAATAGAAATCATCATGGTATCATGTACAATGCCAGTACAGTAAACAACGTAACATTACGTGGACAATATAAACAGTTACCACTTATACTTTGCATTGCAGCCCTGCTATAAATTAATATAAAATCAAAATGGTTTGTACAGTTAGACGCATAAAATAAATAAGGTATATAAGCCTCCAAAAGTAAGTAGGCTAAATCTCAGCGTAGAAAGCCACAGTTGCAATTCAAGTGCAGCCAGTGCAATGGAAAGGAACATCCTCATCCTCGTCGCTTCCAGGAGGATTTGTAATGCAGTCCATGTGATACCAGCCTTCGCAATCATCACACTGAATCTAAAACACACAAATATAGCCAGTTGACAACAGGACTGAAAATAAAGTAACACAAACCGGACAACGTTTACCATTGCACAGGGACTTTATGGAAGTCTTCATATGCCTAGCTCAACTGTTCAGATAGATTGACTATGGTTAAGACGGCCGGAAGCAAACCAACAACAACGCTTTAGTATTCGCCTGTTTTCAACTTAACACTAAACACTTCTAGCAGTTCGAGCTATGAGTAACCCATACAATCAAGCTAACAAGCACGGTGATCGGGAAGTTAAGGAACATGAATTAAAAGAAATTTTTGATTCTCTGGTATAATATACCTGAAACTTTACCCGGATAGAATAGACCACTTTTGCGAAAGGAACATCCTGGACAATGACCTTACCTCACCTCGCCCCTGAAACTTTCAACTCAAAACAATGATATCTTGTACAAACAAGAAATCAAGAAGTGAACGGCTGGGAAGTGTCTCATGACTTGAAGTCTTGAACAAGCAAACGAACAAACCCAGCTAACAGTCTCCTCATTTGGCTTGAGGCAGCCTGAACGAGCAGCACACTCATCCATAGGATTGTGATAGGCAAAGGTTGGATCAGTAACAGCCACCGTGGTGCCAATGCTTTCCAGTTCCGACTTTAGAGCATCAAACTTTGCCTCTGCTGTAGACAGCAATGGTTTGGGTTTATTACCTAAAAATAAACAAAACAAAATAAATGCTTCAATGTGCATTCACAAGAAACACAACTAATTTTGGCTTTGGAATCTTCCTATGCACTAATTCTTGCTATTTATTAATTTAAGTTAACTTATTTACAAATCTCATCGAATCCTAAGAAAACAGCGCTAGAAACAGTTGCCTATAAAAGTTCCCAAATAACAACGCCGAAAACAATAAGAGAACACACAACCGAATTTTCAATGCAAGCGTAAAAATACAAAACCAAATAACAAACATCCATAAAAACCAAACAATCAGTTCGAGTTATCGTACCTCCAAATTTAACTTTTAAGAGACCTCGACCACTTTTCGACCTCTGCCGTCCTCGGTCTATCCTAGTCGCTAATCTGCCGCGAGATGAAATACTGCTTCGCCTGGGTGATTTGGGCGGTCCAGCAGAGCTAGTCGGCGATACCACGTCAGCCGAAGCTCTTGGACGAACTTTACGTTTACTGCCAGCCAGACCAGAGGAAAAACTAGGTGACCGAGTACGACCTCTAGACGCGCCCCGACCTCTACGTCTTCCGGCGCCTCTACTCCGACGTGAACCACCAGTTTTCGCCCGTTTCCTGGAAACGTCCGAGTCACAGTCCGAATTAGTAGCTGCCTGATCGCCCTCAGAATCAGACTGCTTCTGAAGGGGAATTTCACCGGTGGAGGAAATCGAACTGGATCGGCTGGCGTTTTTCTGAGAGGAGGATGTTGATTTCTGCCGCTGACGACCACCGGATCCCCCTTTAGGCGCTTTTGAGACCGCTTTCGTGGACGGTTTCTTGGAGGAGGTCGTTCGAGGAGTGTTCGCTTCACAACCGCTATCCGAGGTCGAGGGACTGCTGGACCGGGAACGAGAGCCACCATCACTGTTGGACAGGGAGTCAGAGGATCGTCTCCGGCCTTTGGCCTTCTTACTTACGCCACCCTTTGATGATGACTTCTTCTGAGAGGTAGGACGACAATTAAACAGATTATAGCCACCGGTTAGATCGTTCAATAACTGGTTTAATTCCCTCTGACCTCTGGACATAGGGACGGGCGGTTTCTTGGAGGCGGGAGGAGAAGGGGGTGACGGGGAACGAGAATCATGCACACTGTCCTCTTTTTCCTGAGTAGGAGAACGACTGAGGGATCGACGATGCTGCTTGGAATAGGGGGATTCCACCTTCGTCTGAGCGGTGGGAGAAGGCTCTATCCGTGCCTTGTCGTCTTCCGCTGGCTTAGCTTCAGTGGTGACCTCTTCGTCAGCTGAAACAACAAAAACAACAAACAGAATTGCTAAATTAGAGCAGATGGACGAAAACATGTAACATGTAACAGCGAAAACAATTGCGAAAATCTTCTAGATGCGGAATACGCCACTAGTGGATACGGTTTGCGGATTTCGCATTGTTGGTGTGGTGCTGCATAAACATCTAGCAAGGAACTAGCAACTAGCAACACTAGTGCGAGTCAAATTACAAACTAGCTGCAAGTCTCAAGGATCACTAGCAGCTAGTGTGAGTTGCATAAAATCTGCTAGTTCTACAAAACTAGGCATTTACTACAGGATAGCCCCCAGAAAACATTTGACACTTTTTAGAAATTTGTCTTATCAATGTTCGTTAAGTGGCTACATTTGGTGATTATCTCATGCTGGAGATCTGAACAGTGCAAGAGTGGAAGGGCTCTCTGATTAGCGTATTCCACATAAAGGGAGATCAGTTTCTATGCTACAACTATATAGCGGGGAATTGCTCTGTTTTCCATTCCTGGGAAGGTTTATGTTTGTCTACTTCTTGGTCACATTCGCTACATTTTAGAATCCGACCTTAGCAAAGTTCAATGCGGTTTTCGCTCAATAGAAACTGTAGGATCAAATCTTCACCCTCCGCGAAGTGAGTGAGCGCTTTCTAGTTTCTAGAGGCAAAAGAGCCACTGTTTGCTGCATTCATTCTGAAAAAAGCCTTTGATAGCGTTGATCGGGAGACTCTGTGGCAAGGCCTCCCTATGTACGGCGTTCCTGCGAAGTTGGTCCGACTAATATCTTGTCTGCATACATGGACAAACTGCTCTGTAAAAGTTGAGCGCAGCTGCACTGCTTCCAGTCAGTATCGGAGTCAGACAGGGCTGTGTTCTGGGCCCTGTCCTGTTCAACGTCTAAATTTATTGAAAGGAGTATTGTTAGCCAACGTCAACGTAATCCTAGAATATAGGACCGATGTGTGTGTCCTTCATTGAGACAGGTACTATCGTCATGGAACCAACCCACTGGAACTCAAGGCGCTCCTATTTGCTGATGATGCCTGCTTGAAGTTAGCCTGACCAAAACCAAAACCACGTGTTTTGGTGACGAACTGGCCCATGTTACCCTACGCGGAACTGTATTCTAACAGGTAACCTGGCTTTAACTACCTAGGGAGTACCATTTCTCACCATGGAGAGATTTACCCAGAAATAACGCGCTGACTTCAAACCACTGGCATGGCATTCAAACGTCTACGCTCTGATTGGAAGGACTGTCACCTCCATCCGGCTGTGCAGCTGAAACTGTTCATGCTACAGTTATTCCTGCCATGCTATATTCTATGCTATACAGCAGTGAAACTTTGGAACACCAAGTTAACTAACTGATATAGCATTGACGTAGCGCACAATCACTTTTTGCGATATACGCTGGGCATTTCGAGAGGCAGGGCAGCGAGTGAATAACTCTATCCTTCATGAGCTTGCTAACTCATAGCCAGCAGAGTTGCCAGCATAGCCAGCATAGCCTAGCCCGCCAGATTGCGTTGGCTAGGTCACGTCGCCCGCCTACCCGACACCCGGATCACAAAATAGGCCCTGTTTGGTCGCACCCCCAATGAGCGGAGACCTCCAGGGCAACCCGCACCTACGCTGGCAGGACTGCGTCCTTCCGGCTCTGCGGGGCGTCCATAACTGGTACGAATTTGGTAAGGACAGATCCAGCTGGTAAAGATAAAAAATCCTGGCCTATCTCCGGGGGAGCGGTAGTCCGCCGTTTATAGGAAACCAACAACGACCGCCTACAAAACACCAGCAACAAGATGGCTGGCAGAATGCGGCGGCATTCATGGACATCATCGTCTGTGCAATCAAGTCAAGTACGTCAATCTTCAACAGAATCTTAAAAACTTATGACGTTTGGTACTGATTTGAGAACGCTGTGAGTTTTTCAATATTTAATGCTTTTTAATTTTATGACTAAGCCAATGTTTCCTTACTCCCAATGCTAGTACTAGCATCGTCAAGTCCAGTAACCTGCTTTAGCTGTTACTAGAAAAGTATTATGCAACACTAGAAATCCGCACTAGTGTGTATAAATTGGAGGTGGAGACGTGTGCGGTTCAGTGTATTTACGCTCCGATAACATAGAGTATGCCTGTCTGCCTACTCTTATCTATTATGTAATCCTGACCTCAGAGTTGGAAGTGGGTCGCGGGAACCCGCGGGTCGTAGCTACCCGGGGGTCGACTTTCAGCTCAGTGGGTACCCGCGGGTCAGACCGTGTCAACAGTTATCTTTGTTTACACCTATTTTACACTAAATTTTGGACTAATTTCACCAGAAAATTTACAATTTATGATAAACTTTCAATTTTTCTAACTTTTGGCTCTTTTGTATGTCTTTATATGCTATAATATAGCTTTTATGATAAAATTATTTATTTCTAATCTATCATGATTCTTCAGTCAAAAATGTCTCGGCGATATCTTCCTGACGCAGTCATTGGCATAAACATTTTGTTATAACCCAAAGACTTTAATGCTTCTGCCTCGCTTGACAAACTGTTTGTGCGAAAACGATGTTGATAGCTTACTATAACAGCCTGCAACTCTACTTTCTGTAAACAGAGCTGCCTCCAGTAACTAATTATATAATGTCAAGCTTGAAATTTCGGCACAGTTCTACTAGTTTCATTCTTAATTTTCTTGGTACTAACAAAGTGTATGAAATAAACCGCTAAAATTGTTGTTTGCTATCACATCCAAGATTGGAGTGAACAACATCATATGAACACTCCGGCGGTAGTAGCTACGTAGTTGTACAAAAAAACCAGAATCTACTGAACTTTTATGAAATTTCTACAAAAGATAGACTTTATTTTTCAAACATTATCTAAATACTGATTGCTGAACTATCGAGGTCCCAACACTTTTGCGATAGCATAGCCAGCTCAGAATTAGTGAAAACGAAGACGAAATCTGATAAAGTTTGCCCTGAACTTGCAAATTTTTGTTTGAAAGTTCTAATAGTTCACATTGTACATGTTTAAAGTGTTAATTTTGCTCCATGCATGCTATAGAGTATACATAATATGCGAAAATGTACAGACTAAAGAAGTGGGTCAGGTGGGTAGACAAAATTTCAGTGGGTCGCGGGTCAGAGGTCCGCGGGTCGAGGGTCACGAAATTGCGACCCACTTCCAACTCTGCCTGACGTTATTAAGAACACACAAACACAAGCATCTATACAACTTATACGTATAAATTACAGGCTTCAATGAAATACTAGGTACCTTCTAAATTTTTCCCTGGAGTTGTGGGCGGAGATGTAGCATGAAGGTCAAAAACTTCCTCAGGACTGTCTCGGTATGCAACACTTTGCGCCAAAAATGCCAATTCACTATTCAATGCTGCAAGAAAAAATAAACATTACAGATAACAAAACAAGGCTGGTCTTTTGTGCAAAACCAGTGTTGGTCTTTTCCTGTCCTTCCTGAAGTATATACGTACGTATATGTATTTTGTATTTATACTAACAAATATCAGTATTAGTGAGTTTGCTGTAAGTTTATATTAAAATTGTGACTTTGTACTAATAAACATTTTATTGTTTTGAATTATGTCACTTCCTTCTTCAAGTAAATTACTTGTCTTGTCAAGGCATAACACAACTGCAACTGGAAAAAGATTACCCAACATTTGCCAACATTCATCAGTTGACTACTAACCTTGACTTTCTTCACTTTCAACCGACTCCATTTTCTTTGTTTGACTGGCGTCTGAAACCAACAAAAAGCATTCAATTTACATTTAATTAAAAACAAGTTTCGCATCCCCACTCAAAATTGCTACACTCTGTCCAAAGTTTTAGAAGCATTTCATTTAAAGGTACGTATAACCAAATTTCAGCTACTTTCAGCTGCGCTACAGCAATACTTCATTTCTGCACTTTAGGTACAATGAGGCAGATAACAATAAAATAAGGTGAAAACAACAGGAACGGTTTCCTATCTATTTGACAAGTCTCAAGTTTCATAAATTTTCTCACCGGGAGGGGACGGAACAGAACTGTCGCATTCCATTTTCAGTGATCGTCTGGGCTGAGGATCATCAGGAGTGTATTTGCTGTTGGGAGAGATGGTGGGATCCGGCGGTTTCAGTGTCGAGTCTGATCCACGAAAGGCAGAGGAGGAGGAAGAAGAGGTATGAAGGGTACTGTTCCCGCATTTGGGCATGGACGGTGGACTGCTCAGCGTCTTAGACAGGGAGGAGGTTCGATCGCGACCCGACGGACTTGTCATCTGAGGAGGATCTCCACGTGGCGAGGAAATGGAGGCATCAATAGCCCCGTCAGCTGATGACGGTGCTTTGTCGACAAATGATGAGGCTGAAGGGGGACCAGTATCAAGACTGCCGGTAGCCGGATGTCGGAGAGTGGTACAGGAGGAAGACGAAGCCACAGGATCCGGTGCACTGCGAGGATGGCCATAGGGGGAGGGAACGGAGGACTTCAGAGGGGCGGCGGAAGGCGGTGGCTGTTGCTGCCCACTGCCAAAGGAGCCATCTTGTCGCTGCTGCTGGGTCAAACCAGAATGCAGCCGATCACTGGCCACAATTCCTCCTGGTGTCGACTGCAGCGAGGCGCCTAGTCCTGAAGCGGATCCAGTAGCCTGGGCGCCTGCTGAGCTTCCAATGGGAACGGATGCCGGAGTAGGGATAAGTCTCTCCAGTTGACGATTAATCTGATCAACTGTAGAATAGCCAACACGATTCAGAAAGGCAGACCCCACGGACGCGCCGCCAGGTCCGCCCATTAATGAGGACTGATCGGTATGATGTCCACTGGGGATCTGTCTACCAAATCCATCAGAAATGTTAACGTCAGCTCCAGAATGAGAAGATTGCTGTGGATTGGACTGATGCTGTGTTTGCTGCTGCTGCAATTGTCCCTGTTGGGCTGCCCAGGTCGCAGCGTTGGTATTGGCGGCAGATGTCGCAATGGCAAAAGCAGAGTTCGGGCCCAATCCCGCACTACTGGCCAAAGTAGCAGCGGCGGAGACCAGCTCCGAAGAAGAAGGGCCAGAAGACGGATGCTGTGCTGTGGAGTAGCCATAGCCTGGCTGCTGAGGAAGGTCCGCTGCTGCAGCCGCATGAACAAAGCGATTCAGATACGCCTGCTGCATTGACGAGGGCTGACGATTCTGGCTGGCAGCCGCAGCCGCAGCAGCACGTTGTTGGGCTGCAGCAGCTAACTGAAATGACTGTTGCTGTTGTTGCTGCTGCTGCTGCTGCTGCTGTTGTTGAACGCTGGTGGAACTGCTGCGTCCTCCAACACCAGAAACTACACTGGCGGCGGGTGAAGTCAGTTTACGCGCACTGTTGGCAGTATTAGAAGTCATGGAAGCAGCCATCATATTCATGTTCATGTAGCCAGGCGTCAGCGGATTGGGACCACCGTTGCCGCAGCCTCCCGAAGAAAGGGACTGATACACCCATGCAGCGGCGGCTGGATTGACAGCATGTGGGCCGCCCATAGAGCCACCAGATGTCACTCCGGCAGCAGCCTGGTGATGGAGTAGGTTGGCCGCTGCAAACTGTTGAAGATAGGCAGCCGGATAGCCGGCCAGACCAAGCTGGCTAAACGGATGGGCAGCTGGCAGATGATAGGAGGGCATCTGATGGGCACTGGAAGCTCCTGTGAGTCCAGCCACTGGAGGATGCACAAGGGAGCTTCTGGCAGCACCAGCCGCCTGGTGAATGACGGACTCCGCAGCTGCCGCCGCAGCACTCCCACTGACACTGGGAATTAGAAGGGAGGATTCCGATGAGACGCCGCCTCCACTGCTACCACCTGATCGAGCTGACTTTTCAAACTGCAATCATAGTAAAAAAATCAAACACACCAGTCATAACAACGAGGCAAACTGTCAGACATGAATACCTAAGTGTACTGAAAATTTGAGAGGAACACAAAAAGGAAGCAGAACTAACTAAGAATCGATATATCGATAGCTAGAAATCGGCTCACGGCTTGTCGATTTCTAGAGTCCGCAAAACTGTGGTGCGTTGACCATGGCCTCGATTTTGTACAAAAACTAACCATAATAATGCAGTTATACTAAAAACAACCCGCTCTTTCAATAAGAACGGTTAAGGAGCATTCATAGTCGCGAACGCATAGAGACGCCGCGTCGACGTGCGTAGACGCTCGCTGACGCATCAGATTGTAGAATGCTACTTTAGCCGTTTAAAATCAGTTATAACGAATCCATGCTTACGAACGCATGCAGACGCTTACATACGCGAGTCTGTTTGCGTCAGGAACTATGAATACACCTTTAGAATATGCTGCTGTTGCAAAAAATTGTCGGGGTGGGATTTTCCCCGCCACGGTTGTTCACTAACGGCTACCCTAGCGGGTTTAACACTAGGCCTAGCTGCCTGTATAATCCTCATTTTGATATGTCAGACCACCAAATTATAGCCAAAAACTTGAAAAGAGGGGTTTCCCGCTTGACTATACGTATGGGAGCCATTTGATATGATAATACAATTCCATGAAAAATTACACACCACAAAAGAGAACTCAGGATCGTCCTGTGGAGCCCGATCTCCCGGCCGAATAGCCGCTCCATTGATGTGTCCAAAGTTGACAATGTCTCCTGGGTGCAACAGAACCAATGCTCTAACCTGCAAAGCAACGAAGCAGGACACAATATATTTCAGCCAAATGAACAAACATTACACAATGAACAATTACAACAGTCACTATATTACCTTGGATGTTGTCTTAAGCAAAAAGAAACGAGGAGGAGGAAACCGGGCTCATGCACAAGGCCGCACCCAGGGGAGGGGGTGGGTTCACGTGGTCTAGACCCCCCCTTTTGGAATGACAAAATGGAAGTTTTTTGCTATTTTTAGGGCAAAAACAGCTATTTTTAAAAAAATGGCGCGATTATTTACTTTTTTGCAAGAAATAAACATCCATAGTACTATTTTTGGGTAAAAATGCAAAAATTCTTCTCCTTCTGGGGGGCTCCGCCCCCATACCTCCCTCGCGTTTTACCTTGGACATCCCTTTTCAAAATCCTGGGTGCGGGCCTGCTCATGCAGACAAATAGTAACAAGTTTCTGATAAAATAAACAAGACGTCGTCCCTGGAAAGAAGACCCGTCCATCAGCTAAGATTATATAATTACATTCCCAAGAGGAAATTTACGGAGAGTCCATAAGGTTTCCAGGGTACCAGGCCCGTATACAGAAGCATTTAATACATCCTAGATGTGTGCAACGATTTTTTTCCTTGAATTGGTAACGTACCGAACAGGGAACCCATAAACTTCAAACCAGACAGCGACAGGAAAGTGAGAAAATAAAGCGGCAGCCTTGCCCTCCGGCAAAAGCTAAAGCTGTTTGAAAACTGAAATTAAAATCTTAAACGTGGTTGTGCATTTATATATATATATATATATATTATATATATATATATATATATATATATATATATATATATATCTGCGTGCAAAGTAACAAAGAACGACACGAACCCGAACATCATTGACATAAGTTCCATTCAAAGATCTATCCACCAGAACAAACGAGAGGCTTCCATCTTCATTTCGCTGTCTTCTAACTTCAGCGTGTTCTCTGGAGATCATATTGGCATAGTAAGCCGAATTAAGGGTCACGTGGACCTGATCAGGATTACGACCAAACTTTGTAACGTCTCTATCCAATCTAAAAAAGGTCCATAAAATCAGAAATAAAATAATTTTCACGAACTAAAACCGACATTTTTTTAGTGTGGGGAATAAAAGTGACTTTGCCTATGGTACAAAATTTCTAGCTGTGTACTTATTTATATATATACTTCTCAAGGTATGATGCAGAGCTCTTCACGTGCGTACGTACGTAACAACAAATGTTAATAAATTCAAACCATATATATGTGTGTCGAATTGTGTTCAATGCTGCGAGATATGGGCTCCCCTATAGTAAGGATGTCCAGACTTATTTTTAGGGTGCTTCAAGGAGACTGGGTTTTATTTAGTGGGGGGGGGGGGCCCGGACCCCCCCCCACTCGTTCCCCCCCCCCCCCCCCCCACTTTTTTGGGCTTCCCCCCCCCACTCACTCTGAGGTGCCCAGAAAATGCCCAAGGTTTAGGATTGTTGGTCAAAATTTTCAAAAATTTTCCGGCTTCGCCGGAAGTTTTTGGTTAAAAATCGTCTATTTTGGTACTAAATCTTGATTTTTGAGCACGTTTTAGCTTAGATGTAGCAGTATATATACGTAGAAAACACGCAGTTTTTACCGCATTTTTAGCCCATTTTATTCCCCCCCCCCACTTTTGGTCTTCCCCGGGGGGGGGGGAAATCCCCCCCCCCCCACTTTTTTTGGGCTAGAGAAAACCCAGGGAGATCCCATCGAAGGGAGACTCACCCAAAATGATTAGTTATATTCTTGAAAATGATTTCGATTTCTATAAGTATAATGATTTTGTTTTGTGTAAAAACTGAAAAATGTCAAAAATCGCTAGAAATGACTAGTCTGGCCAAAAATCTTGGAAACAAATTGTTAGCTTCTGTTCTGAGTTAACACTTGAACTTAATCTAAATAAAGAAGTTAGTACGTATATAACTGATTTGCCTACCATTACCTAAAAAGCTAATAGCTAAAAGCTAGTAGTACCCTCTAAAGAATTTAAGAATCGCAACTTTTTTTGCGCCGCAGCTGCGCCACAGCGCCGCAGTGGCGCCGCAAAGTCGGCTCATACCGAAAAGTGACCATTTTTGTGGTCGTCGCTCAGGTCGAACGTTACGAGCTGGAGCTGATTTCTTTTTATATTCAGAAATTACATATATTGAACTAACTAACGGTCCAGGTTGCGTTTCTCCATCACTTCCCTAGCGACCACAGTGGCCCATCAAAAATGGCGAAAATTCGAAAAATGAAAAATCGAAATTTCTCGCTATCTATTCAACTTTAAAAGCGCAATCTTTCATACAATGGTTTTCTAGCACGGAAAATCGATTCCCACAGTCAGTTTTACCGTCAGACCCACCCATCTTGCTGGGCTGGACCCACTTTACCGTCGGGAAGGTCAAGTCGGAAACCGCTTCCTGGAGGTTAGGCTCTACCTGTCCTCTCAAAACTTTGTCTATAGGGGTTTTCTGGTGCGCCCAGCTCATTCCCGGTATCCGTTTTGCCGTCCGACGTGCCTATGTTACTGGGCTCGTTCTACTTTGCCGTCGGGAGGGTCAAGTTGGAAACCGCTTCCTGAAGGTCCATAGTAGGCTTTACCTGGCCTCTCAAAACTTTGTCTATAGGGGTTTTCTGGTGCGCCCAGCTCATTCCCGGTATCCGTATTGCCGTCCGACGTACCTATTTTGCTAGGCTGGTGCCAATTCGCCGTATGAAGGGTCAGTCGGGTGGGTGGTGAAGTGGTCGAAAACAAAATTTTTCAAAAGTGGTCAAAGTTGGTATCAAATGAAAGCCCAAGTCAGCTACACCAATCGCTTCAGATTCGGAAAGAAAGAAACGCTAACCTTCAGTCATAGTGTAGACTAAAATCATCATGTGATCCGTTGAAACAAGCATAATTATACGACGGGGAGGTCGCCGGGTATCAAATTTTATAGTTACCGATTTCGCTATTTTTGGGTATAGATTATATATATACAAGAATAAAAATGCAATATGGGTGACATTCGGTTGTAAATAGACAGAGGACTAGGTTTTAAAACGTTAATATGGGAGGGGCAGGTTGTAAATACCAGGAGGACTAGGTTAAAAGCGCACTAATATGGACCAGCTTCTCTGAACAACCCATATTCGCGAAAACTGTCCAGAGTTTCTATCGGCTGCTGCTTGTTGTTGCTATTGGCAGTTCTTCGGAAAATTGTACGATTTTTGTCAGCATGGCCTGCAAGTATTATACAATAATACACGTACATAATGTCAACTGCTTTTCGCATCAACTTAATACAAGATTCTGTGCTGACAGATCTTACTCGTACGTCATGTGGAGTGGAGCATGAGTGACCGCGAATATGGGTTGTTCAGCGAAGCTGGTCCATATTAGTGCGCTTTTAACCTAGTCCTCCTGGTATTTACAACCTGCCCATCCCACATTAACGTTTTAAAACCTAGTCCTCTGTCCATTTACAACCGAATGTCACCCATATTGCATTTTTCATGCTCCACCGGAGCATTTTTATTCTTGTCCTATTTCATTTTTAAGGTTCTCAGTAAATAGCAAAAATGTTAAAGCTGTGTGAAAGAAACTTTAAAAATTCCGCCAATCATTAATAGTCAACCGAAAGTACAGAACAGAGAAGCTTGAAAAGTTCCAAGTTCTTCCTTTTCTCTATTTTGACAGAAATCCAACATCCAGTATCCATGGCTGCAATAGTCAGCATATTGCACTCTACTGCAGCGCAACCAAATGCAAACTTTACTGTCAGTGAAGGAAACTCATAAAACACGATTTTCACTGCTCTTCCGTACTTGCATACAATATTGCAGACGATTGCAACTTACCTGTGGCTAGTTATAGACCGTGCTGTGCTTCAGCAGCACTATACTGCAGCGCAACCAGATGCAAACTTTACTGTCGGTGAAGGAAACTCATACGGCACTATTTGCAATGCTCTGCCGCACTTGCGTGCAAAATTTCGGACGATTGCAACTTACCTGTAGCTAGTTACAGGCCGTGATGTACTTTAGCAGCACTCTACTGCAGCGCAACCAGATGCAAACTTTACTGTCGGTGAAGGAAACTCATACGGCACTATTTGCAATGCTCTGCCGCACTTGTATGCAAAATTTCCTACGATTGCAACTCATCTGCAGCTAGTTATAGGCCGTGTTGTACTTCAGCAGCACTCTACTGCAGCGCAGTTCCTTCCAATACCACACATCTTCAATTTCGAAATCAGTTTCGTGTTGGCCCACAGAATTGAAAGCTTTCTTAACATCCAAAAATAGTATATCAACATACCCTTTCTATCAAATTTGTCCCCACTCGTGTACACACGACTTTATTAGAATAGTTAAGGTTGATCGTTTTTTTAAAAACCCATGCTGATGCTTAGTAAAAATCGATTTAGAATAACCGTAATCAATCAACATTTTGTTAACACTTATTTCCATTGGTTTCACAGAACTACATACTATCACAGGGGTCGCGGCAGCGCAGGGGCGCACCCAGGATTTCGAAAATGGGGGAGGGTCGAGCCAGAAAAAAGTTTTGCTTGCGCCTGACACGTTTACGCAGGGGGTGGGGGGTGGCGGCAAAGTTTTCAACAAAGAGTTTATTTTGAGAGCAGCAAAACTGAGAATTCAGGACTAGCAGCCAGCCGACACGGGGGGTCTGGGGGGCGGAGTCCCCCAGAAGTTGAGGAAATTTTTGAAATGTTGAAAAAAGCAGTAATGGAAATCTTTAAAAAGCTTTCAATAAAAGTTTAGAAATTCTTAGACATAGTGACAAAATTCTGTATTGGAAAGCTTGAAAAGATTTGAGAAAAATTTTCATAATTTTTAATTTTATGCACTAAAAATAGCTCAATTTTTGCTTTCTCCCCAAAAATTTGCGGGGGGGTCGGACAAAAAGGGGGGTCGGAACCCCCAAAACCCCCCTGGGTGCGCCCATGGCAGCGACCCCTATAATATGTGTGAAAAGTGGCTGGAGACGCGCTAAATCGTGCGGAGAAGCTGCGCAAAATCCTGCGCAGATTTCATGCGCAAATTGCAGAGCACATCGAGTTTAGTATATCTGTGTAGTTTCAGCCCCGTATCACTTACCGTTAAAAAGTTGCGCCCCGGACCGGTTATGGCGGCGATGTTTTTTTCCGGTTTCTCATATTTGATGGTTGTATTGTACATAATGTTCGCCGCTTTCACGTGAACTGCGGCGGTGGGCCAACCTAAAGGGCTATAGGGTCTAGTAGTACCCTCTAAAGAATTTAAGAATCGCAACTTTTTTTGCGCCGCAGCTGCGCCACAGCGCCGCAGTGGCGCCGCAAAGTCGGCTCATACCGAAAAGTGACCATTTTTGTGGTCGTCGCTCAGGTCGAACGTTACGAGCTGGAGCTGATTTCTTTTTATATTCAGAAATTACATATATTGAACTAACTAACGGTCCAGGTTGCGTTTCTCCATCACTTTCCTAGCGACCACAGTGGCCCGTCAAAGATGGTGAAAATTCGAAAAATGAAAAATCGAAATTTCTCGCTATCTATTCAACTGTAAAAGCTCAATCTTTCATACAATGGTTTTCTAGCACGGAAAATCGATTCCCACAGTCAGTTTTACCGTCAGACCCACCCATCTTGCTGGGCTGGATCCACTTTACCGTCGGGAAGGTCAAGTCGGAACCGCTTCCTGGAGGTTAGGCTCTACCTGTCCTCTCAAAACTTTGTCTATAGGGGTTTTCTAGTGCGCCCAGCTCATTCCCGGTATCCGTTTTGCCGTCCGACGTGCCTATGTTACTGGGCTTGTTCTACTTTGCCGTCGGGAGGGTCAAGTTGGAAACCGCTTCCTGAAGGTCCATAGTAGGCTTTACCTGGCCTCTCAAAACTTTGTATATAGGGGTTTTCTGGTGCGCCCAGCTCATTCCCGGTATCCGTATTGCCGTCCGACAGGGTTGGGAGTCTCGGTCTCGGTCTCGCCCAAAAGCCGAGACTTGACCAGTCTCGGTCTCGGTCTCGGTCTCGCTCACCCAAAAGTCTCGGTCTCGGACCGAGACCGGAAATTTTTTGAAAACACCTAATTTCAGCGAAAATTTTAAACTTATGTAACGAAAATTAACTGACGATGTGCTAAAACCGTATGTTTATGTGTTAAAGCCCTTAATACTGACCCTACGCCTCAAAAACTGGTGGAAATTAAGTTTAAGCTTAAAATTGCTAGTCTCGGTCTCGGTCTCGCCCAAAAGCCGAGACTTGGCCAGTCTCGGTCTCGGTACCTTGGCCTCGGTCTCGTTCTCGGTCTCGGTCTCGGTGAAATCTCGGTCTCGCCCAACCCTGCCGTCCGACGTACCTATTTTGCTAGGCTGGTGCCAATTTGCCGTATGAAGGGTCAGTCGGGTGGGTGGTGAAGTGGTCTAAAATAAAATTATTCAAAAGTGGTCAAAGTTGGTATCAAATATAAGCCCAAGTCAGCTGAGCAAAGTTTGTCATAGAACTGCGTACCCAAAGTGGCTGTAGAGTGCTGTGGTGGGAACTTAGGCGATTTTGGGTAAAAAAAGGTAAAATGACCCTGGAGAGAACTGCAATCTACAGAAGGTTATTGGGTGCCGGTGCTTATCTCCGGATTCACAGCCCGAAGCCAGGAGTGACAACTCTAATGCTGACTACATCTGTGGAAGGGGGGCCAGCCCTTCATGAGGCATTACGACAGAACACAGACTCCTGTTACCTTCCCATCGTAGTGGTACCCATTTCCCGACCAGTTAAGGATAGACAGCTGGGTTGGCTGAAGCCCACGGCGAACCGATATGTGCTTAGTCCCTTGCTCAAGGGGATTTGTGAAAGCCTTGTGGCAGCGGGGGTTCGAACCTAGGACCGTAAGATCTTTAGTCGAACACCTTACCACTCGGCTATCATGGCACGGATGGATTTTGGGTCAAAAATAAAATTTTTCAAAAGTGGTCAAATTTGGTATAGATTTATGCCTTTACTTTCTCAACCGGAATTTAAAGGATAGGCATAGGCCCAACACACATATTATCTGGGGTTTTTTCGCCACAAACTGCGAAATTACGCAATTTTTTTCTGAAATACGCAAAAAATTTTCGGCCGTTGCGCCACAGTACGCAAAAATTTTTGAGCCAAAATATGCTTAAAAATGCGATTTGGAGTCAAAAATTTAAAAATTCTCCTAATTTTTGTTGGGGGCTGCCGCCCCAGACCCTCGCCTTGTGTGTACATTTGCGTATTTGAGTTTACTCCAAAACTTTATGGTTGTTTGTTGTTGATTGATGTTAGAGCGTTGTATTGTATCAGCTAAGTTTTGTTCCCACTATATAATTCAAAAGTGCCTTTGCAAAATTGTTTGGGGCATAAAAGCATTTTATACAACACATCAAGTGCAGGAACCGTACGCGGATTAAAAATGAAAATTGTAGATGTATATAATCTGTTCAGCTCTACGAAACCTACCCCTCACACGTGGCCGCACAATTTTCTTGGAACACACGAAAAAATGGACGGTTTCTGAATCAAGTATATATATATTTATTAATTTCTTGAAAAGTTTTGAACTACAAAAGACATTCTTGAAAAATTTTTGCGCCTTCGGCGCATCTACGTAATTGTTCTTATTTCGTTCCCAGCTTTAACATTAGCGTTCTTTCTTTAGCGTATTCGTCTCTGATCTTTCTTTAATGTCGTCAAAACGACATAATGTTAAATAATCATAATACGTTGTATTCATTTATCTATATATATGTCGAAAACAAGATAGTAAAATCGCGAAAAATTTTTTTAGGAAAACAAATTTCTTGCGAAAGAAAACACACTCACAGTTTCGAAGTCCAATTTTCAACAAATTCCTGCTGATAAATGTTTCATATATATATTCTATTCACCCACTTTCGCGCTAAGAATTGCGTAAAATTTTCGAAGGCTCCTCTCTGGCGTGGCGAAACGATAAATTAAGCATTTAAAATGCTTTAAAACGTTAAATAAAGTATAAAATAACACAAAAATCGGTTTTTTGAGCGAAAATAGGCGTGGCGCAATTTTTTTCCAAATTACGCAAAAACATTTGGGGCACTGCGCCACGGACCGCACAAAGTTCGGACGAAAAAAAACAGCATATTATCCTCTTTTGTGCAAAGCATTTCTGTTACTTGTACTAACATCTCTTTCTCTATAGTTCTCAACTAACTCAGAATTACCTTTTTTCAAAAATACCAGTAACATTTGCGTCGCGCCAACATTGAGGTATAGTCCCCCCCCCATAAAAAATTGCCAAGGGATAAGTCAGTCTATCTGTAGTTATTCAAGCTACAAAACCCCCTTATGAGACATCAAAAGCGAGAAACCGGAAAAAACATCACTTTCGTAAGCGCTTTTTGGCGCAAATTTTTAACCCAGATAAACTCGATACGAAAAGTTTGCGCGCAGGAGCTGCGCAGCTTCTGAGCAGTCTTGTTTTACACTGTCATTCGACCATTTTCACTCATATAATGGGGGTCCGGTCCCTATGACAACTTACGAAACAACTTCAGGACTTGCGCCAGCGTTCACAGGAATTCTGACACGACGTAGCTGGTACTTAGACGTCATTCTTTCAGTGCGATGAATAACACAAAAGACAAGGCAGGCGACATTAACACCTACAAAGGGAAAATATATACGTACCAGTTACCATCACAAGTCGGCAGGGTATTTTCCCCCTGCATAAGCGCCCTTTCCTTAGTTTATCTTTAGTTATATACTGGATTTTAGTTTTAGTAGTTTTGTTTACTTATCTAGTTTAATCTTTGTTCTTTTCATATCCTCGTTTTGTCTCATTTTTGTTATTTCGTAGAGAGAAAGCTAATAAGATTGATATTCACCGATGCGACTGTCAACTCCCCACTCACTTGCTGCTCTCTGAAACCTTTTCCATGAAATTAAAAATTGAAAACGTTGAAATTGAAAAAACAATCTGTTGAAGTCTAAATCCTAAATCAAATATATATTATATACGTATATACACGTATATGCATATGAATGCTTGTGCTAATAAGTCTATCTATCTATCTATCTGTTTCCTGGCGTATTTCGCATGGTAAAACACAAAAAGTTCTCAAAAATATCTGGGTTCAGGCAAAAATTTTACGTCATTTTACGAAACAGTTCCGACGAAACCGGAAAATTTTTGGAAATTTGTCCATCTTTGACAAAAATGTAGACCCCATCAGGGGCGGATCCAGGGGACGGGGGCGGCCGCCCCCCCCCGTCGCGATTCGAAGGTAGGAAAAACTAGGGTGAGAAAGAGGAAAAAGGGCAAAAAATCAAAAAATTGCTTTTTAACCGCATATTTAGTGCATTTATGAAAAAAGCTTAATATGCATCTGATTTTTCGCAGAAAATTTCCATTTTTGCCTAAAAATGTTAAGAATTTTAAAAAATTATCTCAGTTCTCCAGAATGAAAAGAATTAAAGATTCGAAGACCGATTTTATTGCAAAAACAAAAAATTTCTTCAACTTCTAGAGGGTTCCGACTTCCGCCCCCCAAAACCCTCGACGACAAAAATTTTACCGCCCGCCGTCACGAAATCCTGGATCCGTCAGTGGACCCCATGCAAATCAGAAAATGGTATTTTGCACGGTGAAACACAAACATTTCTCAAAAATGCCAGGATTTAAGCTAAAATTTTTAAAAATTTGACCAATGTAGAACTCCTTAAGGGGGAACATATATAGTTTCACCAGGGGGGGGGTTGGGGGGTATCCATAGGTGTAATGGAGATTTGGGGTGGGGGAGGCTCCCCCATTGTTTCCCCGGAAATTTTGGTTGGGGGGGGGGAACTTCGGAAATTTGGTGGTCGACCCCCGAAATGTGATGGGGAGTACCCCTTCCGAACCCTCCCCCCAAAATTCGTACCTCAGAAAATTCAAAAACTGGCTTAAAAACGCAAAATTTTCTGTATTTTAACGCTTTTTTGACGAAACAAGGCCTGTTTTTATCGTTTTAGACGTTTTTACACCGTTTTAAACCAATTTTAAGCCAAAATTTGAGAAAAAGTTTCAAAAAATGGCCATTTTTTAGCAAAATTTAGCTAACTTTTTCGCCCCAAAATGTGCTGGTCGAAAATTTTGGGGGGAGTACCTCCCAACCTCCGCCCCGAGGAAACTATGGGCTTCCCCAGTGGCGGATCCGGGGGGGGGCGGGGCCCCCCCTTTGCGATTTGGGACCCCTCCTTTGACATTCCGGGCCCCCCTAGAAAATTTTTTCAGCTGTTTATTGTTTATATATATCCATCTTTTGAGTGAAAATTAAACATAACTTTAATAAATTTCACAAATTTTTAAAAAAGTTCGCACTTATACTTCTGTGCTGCTTTATTACGTATGTACGTAGTTCTGTGACAAAACTTCTGTCTCTTCAAGTGTCTTCTATTTTGTTTCCTTTCCTGTTTTGTAAGTATATAATTGTACTCAACACCTTCAGTTTATTTTATGACTGTATATGCCGGCTTATATACGGGCATTTACAAATTTTATTTTGCTTTTACAACGTATATATACATACATGTATGTATACATGTATGTACATGTATATAAATGCAAGACTGATAATTGGCAGCTTCTGAAAGTGCTCTAGAATAAATCGTGGAAGTGAAACATTCCAGTTCCAATTCCCGTTTTGGTTTTCTACTGATCGATTATACGATTATTATATATTATATTATATACATATCATAGGGGTCGCGGCAGCGACCCCTATAATATGTGTGAAAAGTGGCTGGAGACAGTGTAAAATAAGCTGCGCAGAAGCTGCGCAAAATCCTGCGCAGATCCTGCGCAGATTTCATGCGCAAATTGTAGAGCACATCGAGTTTAGTATGTCTGTGAAGTTTCAGCCCCGTATCACTTACCGTTAAAAAGTTGCGCCCCGGACCGGTTATGGCGGCGATGTTTTTTTTCGGTTTCTCCTATTTGATGGTTGTATTGTACATAATGTTCGCCGCTTTCACGTGATCTGCAGCGGTGGGCCAACCTAAAGGGCTATGGGGTCTAGTAGTACCCTCTAAAGAATTTAAGAATCACAACTTTTTTTGCGCCGCAGCGGCGCCGCAAAGTCGGCTCATAACGAAAAGTGACCATTTTTGTGGTCGTCGCTCAGGTCGAACGTTACGAGCTGGAGCTGATTTCTTTTTATATTCAGAAATTACATATATTGAACTAACTAACGGTCCAGGTTGCGTTTCTCTATCACTTCCCTAGCGACCACAGTGGCCCGTCAAAAATGGCGAAAATTCGAAAAATGAAAAATCGAAATTTCTCGCTATCTATTCAACTTTGAAAGCTCAAATCTTCCATACAATGGTTTTCTGGCTCGGAGAATCGATTCCCACAGTCAGTTTTACCGTCAGACCCACCCATCTTGCTGGGCTGGTTCCACTTTGCCGTCGGGAGGGTCAAGTCGGAAACCGCTTCCTGGAGGTCCATAGTAGGCTCTACCTGGTCTCTCAAAACTTTGTCTATAGTGGTTTTCTGGTGTGCCCAGCTCATTCCCGGTATCCGTTTTTCCATCCGACGTGTCTATATTGCTGGGCTGGTTCTACTTTGCCGTCGGGAGGGTCAAGTCGGAAACCGCTTCCTGGAGGTCCATAGTAGGCTCTACCTGGTCTCTCAAAACTTTGTCTATAGTGGTTTTCTGGTGTCCCAGCTCATTCCCGGTATCCGTTTTGCCGTCCGACGTGTCTATATTGCTGGCCTGGTTCTACTTTGCCGTCGGGAGGGTCAAGTCGGAAACCGCTTCCTGGAGGTCCATAGTAGGCTCTACCTGGCCTCTCAAAACTTTGTCTATAGTGGTTTTCTGGTGTGCCCAGCTCATTCCCGGTATCCGTTTTTCCGTCCGACGTGCCTATATTGCTTGGCTGGTTTAATTTTTCTGTCGGGAGGGTCAAGTCGGAAACCGCTTCCTGGAGGTCCATAGTGGGATTTACCTGGCCTCTCAAAACTTTGTCTATAGGGGTTTTCTGGTGCGCCCAGCTCATTCCCGGTATCCGTTTTGCCGTCCGACGTACCTATCTTGCTGGGCTGGTTCCAGTTTGCCGTTTGAAGGGTCAGTCGGGTGGGGGGGGGGGGTCAAGTGGTCGAAAATAAAGTTTTTCAAAAGCGGTCAAATTTAGTATCAAATAAAAGCCCTAAGTGAGCTGAGCAACTTTTGTCATAGAACTGCGTACCCAAAGTGGCTGTAGAGTGCTGTGGTGGGGTAGGGTGGGGACATAGCCGATTTTTGGTCGAAAATAAAATTTTTCAAAAGTGGTCAAATTTGGTATCAAATGAAAACCCTAAGTGAGCTGAGCAACTTTTGTCATAGAACTGCGTACCCAAAGTGGCTGTAGAGTGCTGTGGTGGGGACTTAGGCGATTTAGGTTCAAAAATAAACTTTTTCAAAAGTGGTCAAATTTGGTATGAAATGAAAGTCCTAACTGAGCTGAGCAACTTTTGTCGTAGAACTGCGTACCCAAAGTGGCTGTAGAGTGCTGTGGTGGGGTAGGGTGGGGACTTAAGGCGATTTTGGGTCAAAAATAAAATTTTTCAAAAGTGGTCAAATTTGGTATCAAATGAAAGCCCTAAGTGAGCTGAGCAACTTTTGACATGGAACCATCCACCAATGGTTGCTGTGCCAAATAACGTCACGTGCCTATGAAACTTTTGTCTTTACTTCTTCAACCGGAATTTAAAGGATATACGTATTTATATTTATTTATTATATATCATAGGGGTCGCGGCAGCGACCCCTATAATATGCACTGTTTTTTTGTGTTTTTTATTGTGTTTTCGCACACTTTTTTTTAAAAAAACACACAAAATTTTAAAACAACACACTAAAAAGCACACTCACATTTTCACCTGAAGGAGCGAATTTTTATTAATTTTAAGCCTAATTTTTAAGTTTTTCCAAAAAATTTTGCGCCTTCGGCGCAAATATCCGCTATATATCTATGTTTTTACCTCTGTTTGTTTTCGTCTGGGTATTAGTTATTGTGTAGTCTTCGTTATTCTAAGCAACGGTGTCATTAGGGACTGTATAGGCAAATTATTCTATGAAATTACGTTTCCAAATTCTGGAAATGATTGGAATAAAATAAACTGTCGAAAAGTAAAAGATTTGAAGGATTTCAGACCAAAATTTTCACAATTTTCAAAAAATTCTCAGCGTCTGGGGGGCTCCGCCTCCCAGACCCCCCATTGTAGCGCAAGAAAGACGTCATCAATGCAAATATTTAACGCTCAGAACATTGAAATATCGTTTATGAAGACTGAGCATGCAATATGCTTTGTACTTCTTCTGTAACACGCGAAAAATGCAAAATATAGTTTAAAATGCTGTAAAAACCGTTAAAAACGTGTTAATACTGCGAAAAGCGAATTTTAGGAAAAACACAGATTTTAAAAAACACACATTTTCTTAAAAAACACACTAAAAAGCACAGGTAAAATTTTGAAAAAAAAACCCTGATAATATGTGTGAAAAGTGGCTGGAGACAGTGTAAAATAAGCTGCGCAGAAGCTGCGCAAAATCCTGCGCAGATTTCATGCGCAAATTGTAGAGCACATCGAGTTTAGTATGTCTGTGAAGTTTCAGCCCCGTATCACTTACCGTTAAAAAGTTACGCCCCGGACCGGTTATGGCTGCGTTATTTGATGGTTGTATTGTACATAATGTTCGCCGCTTTCACGTGATCTGCAGCGGTGGGCCAACTTAAAGGGCTATGGGGTCTAGTAGTACCCTCTAAAGAATTTAAGAATCACAACTTTTTTTGCGCCGCAGCTGCGCCACAGCGCCGCAAAGTCGGCTCATAGCGAACGTTACGAGCTGGAGCGGATTTCTTTTTATATTCTGAAATTACATATATATATTGAACTAACTAACGGTCCAGGTTGCGTTTCTCTATCACTTCCCTAGCGACCACAGTGGCCCGTCAAAGATGGCGAAAATTCGAAAAATGAAAAAAAATTTCTCGCTATCTATTCAACTTTGAAAGCTCAAATCTTCCATACAATGGTTTTCTGGCACGGAGAATCGATTCCCGCAGTCAGTTTTACCGTCAGACCCACCCATCTTGCTGGGCTGGTTCCACTTTGCCGTCGGGAGGGTCAAGTCGGAAACCGCTTCCTGGAGGTCCATAGTAGGCTCTACCTGGCCTCTCAAAACTTTGTCTATAGGGGTTTTCTGGTGTGCCCAGCTCATTCCCGGTATTCGTTTTGCCGTCCGACGTACCTATTTTGCTGGGCTGGTTCTACTTTGCCGTTTGAAGGGTCAGTCGGGTGGGAGGGTCAAATGGTCGAAAATAAAGTTTCTCAAAAGTGGTCAAATTTGGTATCAAATGAAAGTCCTAACTGAGCTGAGCAACTTTTGTCGTAGAACTGCGTACCCAAAGTGGCTGTAGAGTGCTGTGGTGGGGTAGGGTGGGGACTTAGGCGATTTAGGTTCAAAAATAAACTTTTTCAAAAGTGGTCAAATTTGGTATGAAATGAAAGTCCTAACTGATAAGCGATTTTAGGCCAAAATTTTAGAAAAATTTTTCAAAAATGACCATTTTTCGACCAAATTTAGCTAACTTTTTGGGTCCAAAAATCATTGGGGGGGGTTCGGGGGGGGGGGTAGCCAAAAGTGGGGGGAGGGATTGTCCAAAAATCTGGGAGGGGGTAAATTTGGTCGAAAATTTTGGGGGGGGTTCCCCCCCCCCCAACCCCCCCCCCTAAGGAAACTATGGTGGGGACTTAGGCGATGTTGGGTCAAAAATAAAATTTTTCAAAAGTGGTAAAATTTGGTATCAAATGAAAGCCCTAAGTGAGCTGAGCAACTTTTGCGGTGTCGGATTTATGCCTTTCTCAACCGGAATTTAAAGGATAGACATAGGCCCAACACACATATTATCCCCTTTTGTGCGGAGCATTTTTGTTACTTGTATATATATATATATATATATATGTGCATCTCAATAACTATGTAATCTCAATCTCATCTTAACTAATCTTTTTAAACATTTGAATTTTCCACGATTTCAAAAAATTCTTCAACTTCTGGGGGGCTCTGCCCCCCAGACCCTCCGCGTGCTTGTTGTGTAAATTCTCCATGCGTTGCTTCACTCACGGGATATATAGTTGTTTTCCAATTGGCATTGGCAAGTTAACTAACCTTTTCATACACAATATTAATTTTCTTGTAAGAATATTTTGTTCCCGCAAAAATCAAATTTTTATCCTCCCCCCCGGAAAAATTTGGTTACCCCCCCCCACGGAAAACTTTTTCAGCGGGCCCCCCCCCTTTTTAAAATCCTGGATCCGCCACTGGGCTCCCCCCAACCTTTTCTGGGAGGCCCCCTCTGGAGACCCCCCAACCCCAACCCCCCCCCCAGCATAGGTGTGGCTGGCGAAAAAAGTGGGGGTATGGGGGTTCAGAAAAAAGTAGGGAGGGGGGTTTGGCGAAAAAAGGGGGAGGGTGGTCGTAAAAAGTCGATTTGGGGGGAGGGGTAAGAAAAATTTTCTAGGGGTGGGTGAGGGTCGGCAAAAAAAGTCGTTTTATCGTTAAAACATTGAAAATTTTACTCAATTTACAGGTATTTTTAACGATTTTTAGCTTAAATAAGCGAATTCTAGCAATTTTTCGCTAATTTTTGGAATTTTAGAAAAATTTCGAATTTTTAGCTAAAAATTTTCAAAAATTTAGGTAGGGGTTTGAAAATTTTTAGGGGGGAGGGCCGAGGGGTCTGAAAAAATCTATTTGGGGGGAGGGATAGGAAAAAATTTTTAGGGGGAGGTTGGCGACCCCTCCATTTGGGGGGAGGGGTCCCCCCCCAAAAAACACCTATGTCCCCCAGGACTCCCCCCCATCCCACCACCACCCCCAAAAAATTTTTCATTTTTTATGCCAAAAATCGCATTTTCAGCCGTTTCTAATGATAAAAACATCTAACCATAAAGTAATTTTAACATTTGACAGTGGTGTTAAACTCAAAAACTTGATTTCCAACATGTTTCCAAGTCCAAAATAAGTTCAATATTGAGTCATTGAGTTAAAAACGTTATTTCTCATAATAATAAACAGTTCAAGCCACAAATTTGGGCATTTTTGAAAATTTTCTCAATTACCCTGCAAATACCCAATTTTTGGCCATTTACCCCCCCCCCCAGTTGGGGTGGGGGCATAGTTTCCCTGGAAATTTTGGTTGGGGGGGTACACTTTGAAAATTTGGTGGTCGACCCCCGAAATGTGATGGGGAGTACCCCCCCCCGAACACCCCCCCCCAAAATTCGGACCTCAGAAAATTCAAAATATGGCCTAAAAACGCAAAATTTTCTGTATTGTCACGCTTTTTTTGTCAAAACAAGGCTTGTTTTTATGGTTTTAGGCGTTTTTACACCGTTTTAGACCGATTTTAAGCCAAAAATTGAGAAAAAAATTTCAAAAAATGACCATTTTTTTAGCAAAATTTAGCTAACTTTTTGGCCCCAAAAAGTGCTGGGAGGGGGGGGGTTCGGGGGGGGGGTAACCAAAAGTGGGGGGAGGGATAGTCAAAAAATCTGGGGGGGTAAAGTTGGTCGAAAATTTTGGGGGGGATACCCCCACCCCTAGGGAAACTATGGTGGGGGGGCCCTCTAAGTTTGGGGGGAGGGTTGAAAAAAGGCTTGGAGGGCTACCCCCCCCCACCTTACGCCTATGGGGCATGGGGGTGTATCCCCCCAAAATTTTCGACCAACTTTAGCCCCCCCCCCCAGATTTTTTGACTATCCTTCCCATAGGTGTACCACCTGTTTGGGTTGGGGGGGGGAGTAAAAAGTCCAAATCCGGCTTGGGGGGGTCTAAAAAATCGGAAATTTTCGAAAAAAACTGTACCCAAACCGTACCCAAATTTTTTTCATCTAAAAATGGCCCTTTTTTGACATAAAATCTACTATTTTCGACATAAATCTACTCAAAAACTACTCGTATTGCGTTTTACAGCCTATTTTTTATCGTTTTTAACTATTTCCAGCCAATTTTTTCAGAAAATTTTTGAACAATTGCAAAAAATTTTGCAAAAATTTGGCATTTTTTCGCTTGTTTGGACCCCCATTTTAGGGGGGGAGGGGGGTCTGAGCCACAGGTGGACAAGGGGGAGGAAAGGGGGGGGAAATTTCCCCCCCCCCTCGGCGAAGTCGCCCACAAGGGGTCGCGAAATTGCTCCCACAAGGGGTAAGAAAATTGGCCACAAGGGGTCAGAAAATTGCCCAAAAATTAGGTTTTACGACTAAAATTTCCAAACATTTTCCGGCTTCGCCGGAATTTTTCACTTAAAATTACTATTTTTAGCTAAAAAACGTCCAAAAAACGCGTTTTGGCTAAAAAATCGCTGTTTTTTGTTAAAAAATGGCAAAAATCGCTTAAAAATCGCTTTAAAAAGTACCCCTAAGAAAAATCGCTCTCACAAGGGGTACCCAAATTTGCTTCCACAAGGGTCAGTGAAATTTGACCTCCCGTTCAGGTATGGTCTGAGCTCGGCTTGGGGGGGGGAGTAGTCGAGGTCGGGTATGGGGGGTGGGGGGTCTGGTCTTCTCGTGGGGGGGGGGTCTCACAGGGGGCAAACTGTAGCCTGGTTCACCTATGATCCTTCCCTCCCCCTAGTTTTGGTTACCCCCCGAACCCCCCCCAAGCAATTTTTGGAGACAAATTTGGGCCAACTTTTTGGGGCCTAAATTTTTCTAATGGTCATTTTTCGAAAATTTTTACTCAAATTTTGGCTTAAAATCGTAACGTAAAACTAAACGTGGCTAACGTAAAACGATAAAAACAAGCCCTGTGTAGACGAAAAAGCGTTAAAATGCAGAAAATTTTGCGTGTTTAGGCCACACCCGCACCCACACCACACCCCTATCCCTACAGTCACACGCGGTACCCCTTCTGAGCCGCCCCAGCACGTCGAGCAGTCCTCGTCAACCCCCATCGTTGACGATCACCTTCCAACCAATTCAGCCTCTGCCCCTCATACTTCACAGACACCGCCCGCGTCGCCCACCACCGATAACGCCAACCTCCTTCAACGTCTGACAGACTTGCGCCATGTCTCTCCAGGAGCAAGTTCCACGTCAGATGTTATGCAAGTACTACTGACCCTGCTCCAACAACAAAACAAGCGCCACGAAGCTGAGCTAAATCGTCTAGATCGTCAACGTCAAGAAGACCTGAACCAACACCGAGCTGAAATGGAACACATTCGCCTACTTCTGCAGCAACTAGCTCCACCACCCCGTCCTGCCGGAGGAAGCGATGTCTCTCAAGGTCCAGTTATTACGACAAAGCTTCCGATGTTGCAACTCCCCAGCTTTTCTGGAAACAGGTTAGCTTGGGCTAACTTTTGGGATTCTTTCGAAGTCAACATTCATTCACGGTCCAACCTACACAACAAACAAAAGATGGATTACCTTCTACAAAGTCTGAAAGGCCCAGCATACGACAAAGTGAAGGGCCATGGTCTGCAAGAAATCGATATGAAGAAGCTATCGATATTCTTCAAAACGCCTGAGCAAAAAAATATCTAATGATATCATAATGGCCGGTTGAGAAGCTCTGGGTAGTATGTCACCAGTAAAGGAAAACCTGTCAAACCTAGAAAAATTTACAGACGAAACCAGAGCTATCTTTCATTAGATCGGATGGGGATTCCTTCTTCATCAATCAAAGCTTACGTACCTCTGCTGCTGAAAAAACTACCCGGTGAGCTGTACAAGAATTTGTCTCAATTAGCCTTGTTAACCAACCAAGAGGTCACAGATTTGTCCATGCAGGAATTTTTGGACGCCCTTCCAAAAATCCATAAGTGGCAGCTTAAAGACAGGCAAAAGAAGAAACCGGGAGCAGAGACAGATATACCTACAACAGAGATGCCTGCCACTGCTGCTTTCTTTCAGGGATCGTCGAAAGGCGGGTCCAATACTACAAAGCAAACCCGTCTCTGTCTTTTTTGTGGAGATAAATCCGACTACAGTGACACATGTGCAGCCGTCTCTGATGTCAATCGCCGAGTTGAACTGGCACGCTAAAAGAAGGTATGTTTCAAATGTCTTCATCCTGGCCATAACGCGAAAACCTGTAAGAGAGTAAAGACTTGCTATTACTGCAAAAGGGATAAACATAGTTCGGCTTTCTGCAGACAAAGACAGAAGCCTTCAACAACCCAAACCAATCAACACATGACGACGCAGCATGAGCAGCCTATAGCGATTTCTGCCAACAACTCTGAACAATCTGAAGAAGTACTACAAGTTCAGCTAGCCGGTGCTGGTGAAAAGGATGGTATCGTGATGGGTTCATTTCCGTGCCCTGTCAGAAGCCCATATTCTGGTGATAGCCACACTGTCCATCCATACCTGGATGCTGGAGCCAGGTTTACCTGCATTGACAAAGAAGTTGCTGACAGAATTGAGCTGAAGCCACTGCGAAAAGTTCAGCTTGAAACTGCCAGATTCAATAGCAAATCGACAGAAAAAGTGTCGGCAGAAGTTGTGTAGTTCGTGCTTATCGGCCAAAGCTTAACTTTACCCAATCCCCTTTGATCAAGCTACTGCTACTCTCGTCAGTCGCTTGAAGCCTCTCAACATGCCACCAGCATCAACACAGCAAGTGACCATTGATATTCTACTAGGAATGGACTACTGGAACCTGGTCATGGGTCCTCAAGCGATCACAAAAGCCCTGCCTGTTGGTTCGTCAATGGCTGTGTATCACACACCCCTCGGAGTCATCTTATCAGGCAATTACAAAACCAAGGAGTTTGGCGTTTCCAAGAAGTTAGTGTAAAGGTATGAGTTGCCTCAGTAAAAGAGTGAATTTAAACTAAAAGAAGAATTACTAGGCTCGTGGGTGTGTGCATATCAAACTCGTAAACTCGTCCCTAACTTGCTAATTTCCCTAAACGACTACAGCAGGCGCCGGCAGTCCAATTCGGTACCGTGAGTTTACTGTTTTGTAACGAAATTATAAAGCCATAAAAATAACAGAATCAACTTTTCACTACAAAACAAACTTTACAGGAGCACAAAAATATTGACAAAATAAACAAAAGGAGCAAACCCGAAGCCCAACTTAAGAGGGAATCAAATCCCCCAACCAAAGAACTTACACAAAAAGGTCCCCCGCTGAATGTTGAATCCCAGGTGAAAAGAGTCGCCGCTCTATACGAAAGATTTGAGGAGACTGACTTTGTATTGAATTTCAATGGCGGACACAGTTTAGCTAAGGAACCGAGGTTCCTACACAGAAGGACAATTTTACATTTATCGTTCATAAAGATAACACTTCATTTCCTTCATTTTAGATAATTTCAAATAGAAATCAAAGGAAATATCAGAAAATAGTTCACAGATTACCCCCTCTTTTGAAACGCGCGCCCCCGCCGCGGCCTCCAGGCAAAGTTAGTAGCCGATAAAAATGAGGGTTAGCCTACGTAACTTAGGTACTAGTAGAGGTAAAACGTCGTTTTAGTAAGCAGAAAGGATTAAAATTGTATCTCACTCGAGCCCCTGGCTTTGCCAAATTTTAGGGGTCTGTTTTCGAGACACGGGTAAAGCTACTTCGGCACGTGCCGGACCACACACAAACACTAGAGTACATAGACTCAACACAAAAACATAGAACCCTTCAGCCGCGACGGGAGCGCAGGTCTCAAAAGGGAGAGTAACCCGAAAAAATTTTAAAGAACAAAGGGGAAACTCTATGCAAATATCACACAACAGAAACACTAATTCAAAACTAAACAGTACAGTAACTAAACGACTATACAGTAGAAATATACTATGAATAACTAGACAAAGAAATAGAACTTTAACCCCGGCTGTATATGAAGAATATATGGATATATAAGTGCTCCGGGAGAAGCTACACCGGAGGAAAATTTATAGAAATTTATGAGAAATTGCGCGAAAAGAGCGAAAACAGACGCGTACCCAGTCCAGGGAAGCCTCCCCCGGAGTAAGCATATTATGCACGAATCTGGATAAATGCCAAAAATAAAGCTGCATATGAATAAAGCACACATATGAAATGTAGCTGCACCGAAAAAGATGGCAAAACTGGCAGGTATAAATGGCAGTACAAAGTTATGATGGTAAACCCGCGGTACATTAAACAGTAGAAAAAGAAAACAAAACAAGAGATTAAGATACGACATATATAGGACGGACAAACCGAACTAGGGGGCACCCTTTTGAAAGAATCTCAAAAGAAACTGCAGAATTAAAAGTAGAGAATTCTGTTAAAAGACAATGGAATTTTCAGAAGGTAGTAATCAAGCGAAAACCCCATAAAATATAAACCCCAAGTGTACTCCCCCCATCCTGTTAAAGCTATCAGACAAAATAAAGCAGAAAAATGGAATGAAAACACAACACAAGTTAGAAAAGATGGGAAAGGGGGAGGGGGAGCGAGCGAGTAGGGGGAACCGGAATGCACACAATCACAACAATATAGACTGATATATTATAAAGTTCAAAATTGATATGTGTAATGAAGTTGCTAGTCTCCAGAGACAGAAAACGCTCTGCTCTCCGG
>JASAND010000754.1:0-125503 GCA_030248195.1 Trissonchulus latispiculum | reverse complement strand
TCACATTTTGTGACCTGCTCTGTTTCTAACTTCTAATAAAAGTAATGGGTGATTTTCGTAGCCAGATTTATTTCTAATTTTTCTGATCACGAATAATGACAGGGCCAGTACAAAAAGCGGAAAAGGACTGGAAACGGACTGAGCAAAAAGGTATAAAAAGCGGACTTGTTGCGGACTCTGAGAGAATGGTATAAAATAGGGACTGCATTGATTGGCTAATCGGGGGGAAAGCTGACATAAAGCGGACTCACATCAAATCAAACAACCAATGGAGGTGAACCAAGACATTTAAAAGTCGTGAAAACAATTTTTCAGGCCAGTTTATGAAGCAAAAGCTGAATCAGTTACAAAAAACGCAAAAGAAAGCGGAAAAAGTGGATGCGGAAACGGAAAGCGGTTCTAAAAGGTGGAAAAAATGTCTTAATAGGAGTATCAAGCGAAAAATAAATCTAAGATGTGATTGAAAAAGCAGAATTACGGATATGTAGTTTAAGGATTAGAAAATGGAATGCAAAATCTTATCCCAAAACTATTTAATTTTTATTTATCTATATGTACAAGTAAATTGATTATATAGTAAATTATTTAACTCTAAATCACAAAACTGGCTGTAAGCTATAACATTTCTCTGCATCTTTACGATTACCAATATAGGCATATTCCATACTGCTGTTCACTTATCACCGATCAGGTGTTTCTTTGTTGACAGCTTTCTGTGCCTGCTTCGATTACTAATTTCTTAACCCAACTGCCCTTTCATGGGCAACCATTTCCGTGGAATGTCTATAAAATCACACAATACGATATAAAATCACACAATACGATTTTGTATGCAAAGTTCCCTGGTTTCCGAAACAATTTTAACAAAATAAACTTTCGTTGAGTTAGACAAAATTAGAAAGAAACACACACACACATATGCGAATGGTTGCCCTTAACAGGGCAGTTGGGATAAACTTTCCTCGAAAGCGTCTTCTAAAATGTCACTACAGTTTGGGAACGAATTCCAACTTAAGCTTGGTTCGATTGTGCCCGGATGGCTCAATCGGTAGAGCGTTGGCCTAGACAGCCGAAGGTTGTGGGTTCGATCCCCACCTCGGGCCCGAACTTTTCGGGTCGGAGGTGCTGTAGTGACAATCTTAGTTTCGTTTGTTCTTTCATTTCCATAACCGATGTAATTACTAAATTGCTAGTCTATCCTGAAGAAGTGTGTGGTTCAGATTAGCTCCCCCCACAGTGGGCACAAGTCGCAAAACGCGACCAATTGAGTCGATATTTGGTTTGGGTATGTTATTCAACATGCTTATTACAAAAATTCTAAAATTTAAAATTTTTAAAAATTTAATTTTTTCACTAATTCGAATACGCTGATCATTTTTCCTTTTGGACCAATCTCCTAATGGGAATCCACGAGGTTGTGCGGCCGGAATAAATTATATTTGAAATGGTTGCCCTTAAAAGGGTAGATGGGATAAGTGAAAGTTGGCCGCACAACCTTATAGCCTGGTTCACACTGGTGTCTTATGTCTTATGTTTTATGTCTTTTGTCTTATGTCGCTACAGGGTTTTTTTTTGGTTTTCGGATTTGCGTCAACCTTGCGTCCCGCTAAATTTAAGTTGCGTCCCGTTAAGAAATTTTGCGTCCAGGCAGAAATCTTGTTTTAGCGTGTTTTTTAGTGCAAAAATTGTTTTATTTACAAAAATTTTGATAATTTCTTTAGTGCAAAGCTATTTAGACTATTTAGAAAGCTGATGCTGCTTAACGGTAATGCACGATTACAGGACTACCTACCAAGAATATAGATGCGTCCAACATACACGACGGGGGGTCTGGGGGGCGGAGCCCCCCAGAAGTTGAAGAATTTTTTTGAAATTACAGAATAATCCGTAATGGAAATGTTTAAAAAGATTTTATTTGGCGTCTGTTGCAGAACTTAGTAATTTTCGATATATATATATATATATATATTATTGACACACATTATTCCGATATTTCAATGTTAGTTAAACTAATTAAAGTATTAAAAATTTATGAAATATTTAGGAATATCATTGAGAAGAAAGGTAGCAAACATTAAAACGTACATTCGGTTTCGCAAACTTTGACAACTGGTGATCCTTAATAGCAGGATTATTGCAAATGAGCAAAGGGGGGTCTGGGGGGCGGAGCCCCCCAGAAGTTGGAGATTTTTCGAAATTACGGATTAAATCCGTTGTGGAAATGTTTAAAAAGATTATTTGGCAACTGTTACATCTATTGTAACTAAAGCTCCTAAAGCTAATGCATTTTTTGTGTTAATTGCATCTGTGAATTCTTGAATTTTGAATAAACTCAGTATAAAGTCAATAGAGAAGCGTGTATGCCCCAGGCAGCGTTATTCAACTGCAAAACAGTGAAGCATTTGTAAATACTATTAACGTTAGTTACAATAAATGGATAGTGAATTGCAGAGATGAAACCGGGTCACTATTTACTGACCCGGTGACCCGGTGACCCGGTCGACCCCTGACCCGGTGACCCGGTATTTTAGAAAATTCAGGTTTAAGCTTGCAAAAAATTAAAAATACTTTATTGGGGTGTGATGAGTGTTTTTTACCATTTTGGACATTTTTGACGACTAAAATAAGTTGGGCAAAACTTTTGCTTTCCTTAAAATAGTAGCATTGGAAAGTGAATATGGTAGGTAAGCCGGAAAAAATCAAAACGATTTGCACGATTTTGCACTCAATAATGAGAAGTAAACTACACAGCTTTTTGAATCAAACAAATTGGAACAAAATACTTTGCCAAAGTCATAACATCATCTAATTCTAATAACAGGGTTTAACATTAGCACTTTTCTGTTTTATCATTATATATTTTAGTAAAATATTTCATTTAGTTGTATGATTGAAGTTTCACTCAGCCGAAATTTTTTGGAAATATTTTTTCGTATGGCTAGGATTCAGAGAATATGAAATAAAATCAATCACAATTGGTTCCCGAAGATATGTAGTAAGTCATAACAATTGCAAAAAATGCAAAGTAAAACTCAGATCTGTAAACCTTGTTTTGCTGAGATTTTCCTTCTTACCGAGATTTGAAACCCACAGTCGGACCCTCTCCCTCCAAAAATAATGGCTACAGCGATAAAGCAATTACAGTTTTGGAGCATGAAGAATTTTAGATTTTAAAATAAAGATTTCAGACTCTCAAGACCCATTGTAATAGTTTTCATTTTCTAGTTAAGATTCAACGCAATGATTGTAGTTTCAATCCTAGATCTAAGCTTGACAGGACATTACAAATATTATGAGGACACTATGTACTACAATGACAAGCATTTAAAAAACTCCACGATTAAGTTAAGAATATTCCTATTGCTAGTTTTTGAGTAATTATTGAAGTTTTCAGTTGTCAAAAATTAGTAAAACTTTTAAAAATATCCTATGATAGCAAAAAATTTCCTCCAGTCAAAAATACCGAGAGCTCCTGACCCGGTGACCCGGTGACCCGGTCCATATAGTGACCCGAACTGACCCGGTGACCCGGTTTCATCTCTGGTGAATTGCTCGTACATAGGTCTTTTGTATTTGAAAATTTCAGAAAAATGGTAATCTTGCATTATTTTAAGTTGCCATTTGTGTATTTTTTGCGAAAAACGTTTTTTTAGAAGAACCAAAAAATTTGGATATTCTGCTTCTGCTACAGTTACAAATTTTGTTAATTTCGGGGTTTTACTTTAGTACTAATCTTGATCCTGCCTGACCTGTTGAATGAGAACAATATAAATGTATAAATATATATAAATGTATATAAATGCACCTAGTAATCTCTATGTATTTATTGACGTGAAATTCATGAGTTCGAAAAAAATCTGATATATATGGATGCACGTGGACAACAACTTAACAAATAACATTGAGTAACATTGAGACATGACCTTGCACCTTGGCATTCCATGACAAAGTGGGAAACACCGGGGGTCTGGGGGCGGAGCCCCCAGGACCCGAAGAAATTTTTGGAAAAAACGGAAAAATTGGTACTAGAAACATTTAAAGTTTTTACTCTTACAAAAGTGAATTTTCTCCCGAAATAATGTTGCGTCTAGCTTGCGTCCCGCTAAAATTTCATTGCGTCCAGATAAGAAACTTTGCGTCCAGACGCACATCTGGACGCAAAAAAAAACCCTGGTCGCATGTCTTATGTTTTATGTCTTAAGACAGAACCGTTCACACTGCTGTCTTATGTCTCTTGTCTTAGGCAGCACATCTGATCCTTTTAACCAATCAACTTGACAATGGCTAGACTAGCTGCAATGTGATTGGTTTATCCCTTAAGACATAAGACAAAAGTTGAGCCTAGCCCAAGTCTGTCTTAAGACAAAAAGACATAAGACATAAGACATAAGACACCAGTGTGAACACCTTAAGACATGCGACAAAAGACAAAAGACATAAGACATAAGACATAAGACACCAGTGTGAACCAGGCTTATGGGTTCACTTTAGGAGCTTGGTCCGAGAAGGAAAAATGATCAGCGCAGACGAATTAGTGGAAAAATTAACTTTTGTAAAGCATGCCCAAACCAATTTCATCTCAATCGGTAAAAGCTTTGCGATCTGTGACCACTGGGGCAGGGGGGTGTAATCTGGAAGAGGCCCGAACCTGTGCAGAAGTTATAGCTTTTCTATAACGTAGGTAGGCCTTGATTCACTATATTCAGTTCAAAAATGGTTGTCCCTGAAAAATAGCCGGAGATAAGATACTGAGAATATTTCTGCTTTAACGACTGTACCCTGCGCAAAAATTAAGAGTTTGTCAGTGCATAAAAGTTTTCTGTGTTGAAAATCCGTTTTCTCGTCTTCAAAATTCTGCTACGCAATAAAAATAAGCAGGTCCGCTAAATTCTGACCCAGTTCGCTTAATAAGGTAAGTCCGCTTACTATACCGTTCTTTCTTATATAGTCCGCATTTTATACCACGAGTCCGCTTTTTTAGTCCTCTTTTTATACCCCCAGTCCGCTTCCGTTCCGCGTCCGCTTTTTGTTCTGGCCCACAACGACAGCCTTGCCTGCCGGGCTCAGACAATAAGCATACAGGCAGACGTGTTGGTGGGGCTATATATAGCTAGCTGGACTTCCTTTCAGACTTTTCAAACTGCTTTCTGTAATGGTGGTTCTCTATGCCTGGCCTCTTCTCCTTGCCAATGAAATTGCAGACTAAAGCCCGGTTCACGATGAAGTGCTTTGTGTTTTGTCTCCTGTGCTTAGGGTTGTGCTCAATACGAAAAAAGTGGGGCCGGGGCCGGCCCCCGGCCCCCCAAATTGGGGGGCCGGGCCGTGGGCCGGGCCGCTTCATTTGGGGGGCCGGCCCCCGGGGCCGTGCTCAACACCGGCCCCCGGAGCTGAGCTCACCACCGGCCCCCGCGGCCCCCATGCCAGAAAAATTTTCTTTATGAATATGATTTGAAAATAGTAGTTTTTGCATAATTTTATACACTTACGTTGCAAGATTGTTTTATTTTCTTTGCTCTGTGAAAATAAGTGACTCCAATACCTTATTTCAATACTATACCTGCCCAAGTTAACCCATCTTGCCAGTGCAGTGGCACATCAAACAGGTTAGAATAAAAAAATGTAGGAGTTAGGATAGACAGAATGGAATGTATACTCCCTGCCGGAAACATTTTGGGAGAGGGAGAGAGAGGAGAGAGAGAGAGGGAGGGAGATTTCCCTTCTGTCCCCTTTTCTAGATACAGGTTAACAGAAATTTAAAGGTTCGTCTTGTTCTGCCGAAAACTTGCAAGCAAAACTACAGGTTTCTTAAGATTTATGTACCACAGGAAGGAAACTCTTGTAATTTTTACTATTTGAATATTTGCCAGAAAGTATCCTACAACAGTCTGTAAAAATTACGAAAAACTCCACCGGCAATTAACGGCACAGGATCACTCTTGTAAGAAAACTACAAAAATGTCTATAGCTTCCATCAAACTCTCTAGGAGGGAATATTAGATAGAGGGAAATTTAAAAGATAGAGGGAACTCAAGGAATATATAAAAACAGATTCTAATAAACAGCATACAGTCTATACATCTTGATAAAATAAGAACTGATTTCCGATTAATACTTTGTTTCGACAATAATTTTCTAAGTTTTCCAAGAAAGCATTTCCAAGAAGTTATGTATAGAAGGTGAAATCTGATAGTTTACCGAAAGCTAAAATTAAAAAAATAGCTAATAACATCTTTTTTGAATACGTCAGACTTGGCAAATTTCATACTTTCCAGCATGGAATTGAAACGGGAGCCGGTGTGGGGGCCGTGACCGTCACCGGCCCCGGGGCCGTGTTAGGCCCGGCCCCCCAATTTGGGGGGCCGGGCCGCGGGCCGGCCCCCGAAAATAAAATGGGCCGGCCCCACCATCGGCCCCCCGCACAACCCTACCTGTGCTTAGTGCTTGGGAGACAGAAAATAGTTGATTCATGATGAGAAAGCACACTATCAAAAGTTCACGGAAGCAAGTTGGAGAGTACCTTTTCAAAATTTTGGTGTTTTAAAAATGTTAGCAGGATGAATTTATTGACGTTTTAAATAATAAAATTTAACTCAATAATAATAACGATCACTAATAAAAATTTAAAAAATAATTATTAAATAAACTTAAACGAATTTTACATTAAATCATTATTTACGATATTCATTGTATACGAAATTCATTGTATATAATTAAATACGTATGCTCCCAAAAATAAATTTGCAATTTTTATATTGTTTGGTCGAAATAAGTTTTAATTCAACATTTGTAATGCTCCGGTGATGTTGTCCAGTTTAAGTTTTCTACCAATCAGGATAGAGCGCGGCTTGTTTTGATAAAGCACTGAAAGCACAACTCAAAATGTTTGACATTGTCAAACATTCCCAAAGCATACCAAAAGCACGAAAGCACAAAGCATTGTGCTTTTCAAACCATCATGTACCGAGAAAACACAAAGCACACCATCGTGAACCGGGCTTAATCCTGGAAAGGATCCTGGCTCCGATCCTGATCTGAATCCTGAAATTTTGAATAACCTTCCCCAGACAGTCCTTGACATTCGCTGTCATTCTTGCTTGATGGCGAATTTGGATAGAATTGGTGAGTTGACTAAATCTAAAATAAAGGTGGGATATCTACAGCTGGAAGCAAACCTTCCTCCAATCAAGCTGAGGGTTGGTGAGCTGACGGCTATTGGATATCAAAAAGCGAAGCGTCTTTTCCTCCAGATAATCCAAGAAATGTAGCTGCATCGGCCCCTGTCAACCAACGGTTGAAGTCTCAAGACTCCTGGCGGCCCAGGGGCAGAGCTACTGAAATTCTATGTGGTTTACGAGATCTCCCAGTCGAACCTCTGATGCTGCCGGCACTCTCTGGCTACATCGCAGAAGCCGCTGTCACATTTGCGGACGACGTTGAAGAAAACTTGCCTCCCAAGAAATTGTGCACGCCGGATCAACTCAGGACTGCAGCCCTCTCCACACTATCTCAACTACCTTCGGCTGATCTGAATCTGTGGATCGACGGCTCGGTTCAAAACTCTTGCAACAACGAAGGAAGCGCAGCACTCATCTTCTGCCGAGACGGTACCCAGCTGGCATCTCTAAGCTCACCTGCTGGCCTGCTGTGCTGTAGTTTCAGAGCAGAGATGAATGCAATCAAACTAGGGTTAGGCTGGCTAGACTAGAAAACGGAACCAACCGGAAAATAATCAGGATATGCACTGATTCCCAGTTAGCAATCAACCAACTGAAATCAGGACCGGCAGCACAGAAAATTGCTATCTCTATTACAATTTGTAAGCTCATCAAGCGGTTAAGCGACAGAGGAAACCATATTCAGTTCCAGTGGATACCCAGCCACGTGGGACTGACGGGAAACGAACTAGCGGATTCGGTGGCGAAGACAGCATCTCAACTTGACCAAGCTGAGACGGCAGTAGACTTCACCACGGCGATGCCGCTATCAAACGGTTCTACAGAGGAAAGTGCAACGAAGTCTGCAGTGAAGCGGATTCACTGAAGATATGCCCAGAAGCCAAACCGGTGAACCAGGTTACTTGAGGTGACCCTAAGCAAGCACGAACGGACAATCCTATCCCATCTACGGTGTAAAGGACACAGCTTACTCCTCCAGTCCTATAAGTATAGGATTGGAATTGCCGATTCCCCCATCTGCCCTAACTGCAACCTTGCGGACGAGGACCTCAACCATCTTATCCTTGCATGCCCGGTACTGAAGGAGGCCCGGAAATCCTGGCTTGGTGATAGCCCCTCCCTGAGGGTCCTGGTGGGGAACCTTCCCGGGTTTCCCACTTACGGGATGTGGGGCGGATCCCTCCGCCTCAGCAATATTGAGCTTGCTCAGAATGCCCAGGACGAAGAAGAAGAAGAAGTTGACTAAATGCAGTTTAAAAGCTCTTACTTCATTTGGAAATTGGAAAGCGTCTGTTTGTTTTTACCATGGTTTGTTCGGGGTTCAGCTCTGTAACGTTCAATGCTAAGTAACGAGCAAATTCTGCTGCAGTTCCTTAATTTAGTAGAATAACAAAACTATGTGTTAAACTGACCTGAAACTGGGCTTTAAGCAAATTTGGGTTACTGCTTTTTTAAACTGGCTGTTTGCTCAACTAATTTGGTGCTTTTATTTGACACAGTTCCGGTTCGGTGTCCCTGAATAGTTTCAGATTTAGTAACAAGTCAGCCAGCACTGTTAGGCTAGGCGGTCGTTAATGGCAAAAACCTACGAAAACCAAACAAACCTACGAATAGTTTTATTTTTCGTTATCAGTTGAACTGTCAGAATGTCAATAACTTTTAGAGGCCCTATTCTTGCTCTTGCGAAAGCATAAAATCACCCGCAGTCGCGTATCAATTAAAGACAATGCTATTTTCAAAAAATTTTAGAATTTTTTTAAGTATTACTGTGTTTTTGGAAGTTTCTTACTAAATTACATTTAGTCTAGTGAAGTTTGTGCTGTGTTGCTTTCAATTTAGTATGTATATTTGCACTTACCTCACAGTATATATGTGATGGGTAGCCTCATTTTTTGTCTGTATAATTTGAGGACTCTCTGGGTCCACCTGTGTTTCGGTTGTACAATCTAAGGTTGACCTATGAATTGAGGGAATTGTTTGAATCCAAAATAGTTGAATCTAAAATATATCTAAAATGATGCTTTTCAAGAATTTGTTGGTTTGTTTGTTTGTTTGTTTGGATACGAGTCTGTCTGTAGTAATTAACCGAAATAGCTACTTTTGTGAAATGGCAATAGTTAACAATTTTGGATAACCATTTTTATGGTGACCCCCTGTTTGTATCAGTTTGTAGTGATGGAAATTTGCTGTTTATGCTGCTTGTGGGGTCAGTAACTGTTTTATCTGAAAATGGGAATTGGAAAATATTTGACAAACTACTTACCTGGGGAGTTTTTCATCCCCAGGTAAGCCTCTTAGAAACCTTTTAAGAAATGATAAGAAAGCAATTTCTCTTCTTCAGCAAAATTAACGCCGCTCCGGGCAAAGACTTCCAACGCACACCGCAAATCCTGACTGACAGTTTTTCAGTCAGGACAATACACAAAGAGCTGGGTGACTGACCCAGTCTCAATTTTGTTATCTCCCAAGATTCAGTCTTGGGGGCAGACTCGATATAGAACGGTCGTATTTTGAGACCAGTTGCGGTTGTCAGTTTTAGTCCAGTTGGTTGATTTAAAGTTCTGTAAGACCCGGTTTGGGCAAGGTTTTGTATTCGACTCGTCAGTCTACAGTTGCGTTCCTCCTATCTGCTACAATTACTGAAAGCCCCTGTGCTCCTTTGATATCTTACTGATCATTTCCAACTGGCCACTCAGCAGCGTTTGGATCAATTTTGTCTTTGGTAAGAAAGTTTTGGTGAGGCCATAATTCCTTTGGCCGACTAAAACTAATCTAGCAAACAGCGGCGATGAATTGTCTGGTATTGCGTTTTGTCTGTTTTTGTTTGTATATTTTGCCCCCTGCTCTTACTTTGCCGGCTTTTTTATTGTGTGAAGTGTGATGGGTAAGAAAGTTTTGGTGAGGCCATTCATAAGTGACTAAATAGGGACTTCTTTCGACAGCAAACAACAAATCTTAAAGTCTCAGAGTTTCATTGAAGGGTATGCATTACTATATCAACTGTTCATGCTCGGGAATTGTGTTAGATCTACTGTATCGTCTGCTGTACTCGGGAATTATATTGCTATTTTAACTGAAATTGTTACTATGCAAATCAGGATAGTTTTGCATTTTGTATCTTTGTGAGGCCATAGACTTTTCGACCCGATGTAAACTGAGATTTCATTTGCTTTGTATCTTGTCTTATTGTTCTACCTAAAAGTGTTTATGTAATTGTCACCTAAACTTTACTAGAACCTAACCTTTTTAGTCTTGTCTTATATAGGGAACTATGTCTAGATCTCATAGTTATTAGTTGATCGAGTGGAGTGATAACGTAGATAGATTGGCAGTCCAACAGAGTGCAGGTTAACGACTAATCACGTATCTTATTCTTGGCGGTATGATCTAAGCGCATAACCTAAAGTTAGAACTTCAGTGAACCTGAAGAAGAGGCACCGGAGTCAGTAGGGAGTAAAGATAGCTAAAATAGAAGGATTGACAATTGTAGTACTTTGGGCTATTCTATGGGTTGGAGGTTTAACATCCCCTGGAACGGCTAAATCGTTTAAAACCAGTGTTATTGAGAGTCAAATCTTTGACTAAACATTACCCTCAGAAGCCTATTTTATTACATGTGGAGCTCCCTCAGGCGAGGAAAAATTGGGTGTTAATTTTTCAAACTGAGCTCTGCATCTGAAAAGAATTCAAATTTGCCTTTGACGTTTGAATTTTAATCTGCCCTTTTCCTCGAAAAGAACTCTCACGACCTTTCAGTCTTTCTTCTTCGACTTCCCCTGGTCTACGAGTGTATTATTTGTTTCGTCATAATTGTCTTAATTTCAATTAAATCGTTAAATAATTATCACATACGTCGGCCTTAATTTTTATAAATTTCATTATACGTAAGATTAGGTGAGAACGACCTGTTGAGCTACCGCCACGTTTTTGTTCTAAAAGGTCTTTGAACAGTTTAATTGATGTACGAAAAATCTTGAGATTTGCAGAACATGACGTAGAGAATTTAGTTTTTATTTTTCTTTTGAAAGGTTAGCAGAATCTTGGACTAGAGACCCTGGCGTTAGAATACTATTGTGAGCTAACGGAATAGGAATGCCTAACGATTTGGCAGAAGTAGGGCTGTTAGCACAGCCGGGGTCTAGGGTAAATTCTCCTGATCCACCCAGCATAGAGAGCCAAATTTTAGAAAAGTTAACGGACACTCTGTCAGACTTTAATTCTGCAATCAGGGCACAAGAAGTCGCTGCAGCCTATAGTTCAGTACCCATTTACCATGGGTTGCCCTCAGTGTCCTTCGAGGAACACCTCGAAAAGTATGTTCGATTTTGTCAAGTTATGGACTTTGGTGAGGGGCAAAAAGTTTTGACGTTTCAAGCTCGCTCGAAGGAAGAGCGCTAGAGCAATTTAGATCAGTCCCAAAAGTTAGTCGCGGAACATGGGCCGAAATGGTTGAAGCCGCTAAGAAAGTTATCATTCCGCCACATACGGTGTTACATGCCTCTTCTCTCATGTTTCAAGTTAACAGGAGAAAGGTGAGCCCGTAATGGACTACCTAATGAGGCTTAGATACGCGCGATTGAGTTTCACTGAAAAAGACGGTTTCTCGGAAAATCAATTAGAATTACTGAAATTACGATTGTTTCTGTTTGGACTAAGGAGTGATTTAAAAGCTCGCGTGCCTCCAGGCTGTAAAACGATGGAGCGCGCTGTTGAGAAAGCCTTACAGGCTGTGGGTGAGTACCCCGGTGAAGCCTATCCGTGTTTTATCGAGCCATATTTAGAAGCGGCCAGGATACGCCTGCAGCCCTCGCAGGGGCGGAAAAGCTGTTAGAGAATTGAAAGCGAAATTCGAAAAGTTTGAGTTGGATTCCAAACAAAGCGGGAATTCCAGTCGAAATGGAAAAGGACGCGACCTGCCTCCCGGTACTACTTGCTTTAATTGCAACAGGCCCGGGCATGTTCGTCGTGAGTGCCGCCAACCTGGCGGAGGAGCTTATCGAGCCAACAATCAGGGCTCGGACAGAAACTTTCAGAGACGATCAGATGGGAATAGAAATTTCAGAAATAACCACAACTATTCAAATCGTAGAGAGAGTAATTATGACCAAACTGGTGGCAGAGAGCGCTATGAGCGAAATGATAGGAACTATCAGGGCGATCGCACAAACGATCAGGGCCCCAGACGAGAACACTATGATAGGAATCAAAATTTTGATCGTAGAGATTGGGGTCGGGATTTTCCCCCCGAAATGAAAAGGGAATACAGGCCTAAGTTCTCGGTTTCTTGCTCCAGAACTCAGGAGGGAGACCAGCGTTATGAGGGTGGTTATCGGTCTGGGCGTTACTCGAGTGGCTCAGGTTCGTCATATAGTGACTACCAGGGTGATCGGTACGCTGGAGAGCAGTATTACTCCCCCCGCCGTAGAAGGGATTCGAGATCAGATTCATCTGGACAGTACTCAGTTCGGACAACCCGGAATGTTTCGAAAAATTGTCTGATGCATGCGAAGCGTTGTTTGGCTTCGCCACATTTTCAGCACAAAGTCTTGATGCGCAGACAGCCTTTGATCTGTACCTGTCGGGCACCGAATATGTACTATGACCTGCCCGTGTTTAGGGTGTGGGTAAAACGCGGCCCCGGCTCCGGCCTCGGCCCCGGCCCCGGCGCACCTGGGTGAAACACGGCCCCGGCCCCGGCGCATGCGTTTGTTTTAGGTGGGTAAAACACGGCCCCGGCCCCGGCGCAGGGTAAAACCCGGCCCCGATGTTTAAAAACCCCGGCGCAATTAAACACGTCCGTATGCAGTGTATATGTTAGCGTACCGTATGAGACTTTGTACCGTATAATACGGTACAACTTTTTCTGTACCGTATTAAACGGTACGTCCCGTATTATATTGTACGGTTAGTTTTTGTTTACAAAGGAACTGCAAGACTAAAAAAGATAGAATCTTTGCTCTTTCTTGCAATTCTTATTTCTATTAATAATTTTATTATTAACATAATTAGAATGCTTTAGCTTTTCTGCTGAATAAAATACCTATTTTACGTATAATACAAGTGAATAAATTGACTTGACACGTGATAGTATATTCATATCGTCCTTTGTGCTTTGGCTGGAGCTTGAACTATCTAGTGCTTTGTGCTAAAGCACAAAAGCACAAAGCACTGTGACAAAGTACAACGTACCCGTCTGTAAAGGACAAAGCACTAAAGGACGGAGGACAAGAACCAAAAGGACAAAGCACTGCCTGAAGCACAAAACACTAAAAGACAAGGAGCACGAACCGGGCTTTATTTGTTTTACTTTATTTTATTTAACAACAGATTCAGTTTTTTGCCAATACTGTACAAAAACTAACCGTAATATATAATACGGGACTTACCGTTTAATTCGGTACAGAAAAGTTGTACCGTATTATACGGTACGTACCATTTAATACGGTACGAAAATTGCCGTACCGTATTATACGGTACAAAATCTCATTTTCATTATGATTTTTGAACAGTTAAGTCACGCAATTACATACTTTTCTTAGACATTGCGTTTAATGAAACATTTACATTTAATGATATAAATGCACAGGAAAAATTTTGAATTTAATTTTACCTAAAACAATTTGAAACAATTACATTGGAAACAATATTTAGAAACAATACGTATATACCTAATTAAAAAGCGTTCAAAAATTTTGCTGGCATAGTTACACCAAATAAAGAAAATGAAGATAAATTTTAGATTTAAATTGTAAAATTCAAAAATTCTTGCCTTGTAAAGTTTACTACGGTAATTTTAAGCTTTTTAATCGGTTCTTACAAAATATACTTCATATCATTTCAAAATCTTGGCTGGCATAGTTACACCAAATAAAGAAAATGAAGATAAGTTTAAATTTAAATTTTAAAATTCAAATATTCTTGCCTTGTAAAGTTTACTACGGCAATTTTAAGCTTTTTAATCGGTTCTTACAAAATATACGTCATATCATTTCAAAATCTTTGCTGGCATAGTTACACCAAATAAAGAAAATGAAGATCAATTTAAATTTAAATTTTAAAATTCAAAAATTCTTGCCTTGTAAAGTTCACTACGGCAATTTTAAGCTTTTTAATCGGTTCTTACAAAATATACTTCATATCATTTCAAAATCTTTGCTGGCATAGTTACACCAAATAAAGAGAATGAAGATAAGTTTCAATTTAAATTTTAAAATTCAAAAATTCTTGCCTTGTAAAGTTTACTACGATAATTTTAAGCTTTTTAATCGGTTCTTACAAAATATACTTCATATCATTTCAAAATCATTCATTGTCATAAGTACCAACCATGAATTAATACAAAATGGCTAGAAAAGGTTGCGTAACACACTGTAAAGTATAAAACTCAACTGATGAACTACGCCTTAAATGTTTACACATACGCGTTACACATACACCTCTGTTATACTGCATAAGAATTTACACTATAAGTGCGCCGGGCTAGTGCGCCGGGTTTTACCCACTTATTAAACTCCTCGTGCGCCGGGGCCGGAGCCGGGTTTTAAACTGTTCGTTCCAGTTCGACGCAATTCTACCCGCATGCCAAGTGCAAGAAGGGTTCGAAAAGTGCATGAACCCATTGTGGATACTAACACCGTCTCAATCCAGTGTAACATTGGAACTACAGGGAAGGCTTGTGAGAACAAGGGCGATAGGAAGAATGGGCCTAGCCTAGGCTTATTTTCCCCTGGGGTTATGTGTTTCCTGTGGGCCCTGACGGTTCTATTTCGGAATTTGAAAAAGGTTGCCTTACCCGCTGCTTGGGTATTATTGGCGTTTTTGGTGTCAAAGGCCAATGCGCAGACGCAGGCCGACACAGACTCTTCCCGATTTCTTGTCGATGAGATAGCCAAGATTGGCACCCTAGTCTTACCGCGATGGAGAGTTGTTTTGAGTCCCGCTGGGATAGGGGTTATCTCCCAAAAGACCGAGTACCTAGCCTTAATAGTTCAGCTTGCTATATCTCCTATGTCTCCTCAGTGGAAGCCCCCTGAATGGGCTAACGAGGAAGACTGTATTGACCTTACTACGGGAAAGACCAAGACCGATCAATATTGCGTTCGTATGATAAATCAGAGTTGCCCTCATTTGATTATTTAGAGCGTGAGATTGATGCGATTAAGCTGGAGTATCGAAAACTATATTCAGGAGTTCTGAACACCCATTTTTATTCGAAACTTTTGTCTAGTTTATGCCGATCTACGCCCGGGGTTTGTACATCCTATCACGTTCCTGAACCAACGCACAGCGGACCTAAACGCTTTATTGAATTTTTACTGGCGGGAGCATTAGGTTTGGGAGGTTTTGCCAACAGTCTGGCTAACACCTACCACATGGGGCAATTAGATAATCGAGTTGCGGCAGTTGAACATGGTTTCAATGTTTTGCGTGAAGATCAATTGAAAATTACTGATTCAATTAAGCGAATTGTCCATGCGAATGAGCAGGTTTACGCTTTTTTACATCATACGGTGCAGGACTTAACAACCTTGATTGTCCGAGCTAGATGTTCGAATTTCTCATACATGCGACAAATTTATATGCAACTTTTAGCTCACATCTTTACTTCATCTTTGAGAGACGGTTTGAATTCTGTTATGCGAGCTGGCTTGCACTCCGAAATTAATCCAAATTAGATAAACCTTCAAACCTTGAAAGGAATTATTAGAACACACCCGTCTTTGCAAAATTCCTTGCTCAGACAAGAACCTAGTTTGATTTACCAGTTTGGAAAAGTTTATCCGATTAAAATCGACTTTAATACTCTTCGTTTTGGATTTATGCTTGAAATTCCGGTACCATTCGAAAAAGAAGTTCGCCCGCTTTATGCTATTCACAATGTTGGATATAACTCTCGTGAGAACGGAATTACTGCTCTAGCTCCTTTGCCAGATTACGCGCAAAGGCTAGACACTGGTGAGGTACGCGAAATTGATGTTTCGGAATGTAAAACTGCACCCGATCTGTGGTTTTGTCCGCCCAATGCTATCATAACCAGTTTAAAAGCAAAGTGTTTGCAAAATTTTGATTAGCCATTCTGTGGAGCGTGTAGGACAAGAGTTTGAGCATTGTCGTACCGCTATACAGGTTAAGGTTTTGGACAATTCTACCATCTACCGCACGACGCCAGCTGGAGGCTTAATTAGGAGAAATTATACTGAGGTTATCGTTGCACGTTCACCTTCTTTGAATCATGTCGCAGAAGGTGAGAGAGTAGCAACAGCAACAGGGACACTCTGGTTCGAACACGGACGGTATCTTCATTTAATTATAGGGAATACGATTTTGACTAAGCACCTTGGGGGTTGCAAAAACTACCGTGACCTCTTCTGAGCTAAAAGAAACCATTGTGCCCGCCCCACTGGGACGGATCCCTCTACATTTTACTGAACTTTCGACTGCTGAGTACGAGAATGAACAGCCAAAAAATTTGATTCAAAGTCAGGTTAAAAACTATGTACATCTCCCACTAATTCCGTTAGAACTAAAACACGGGTTAGTAGTGGTGATAGTTATAGTTTTGATCGGATGTTGCATAGTATGGTGGATTACCCCCTGTAGCTGTAAGTTTCGAGCTAGATTCAGGAACCGTAGGAGCCCCTCAGCACGATCCGAAAGACCCACTATTTCCACACCCGTTGAGAGTCGTAGGCTACAGGACCCGCTTTTTAGTGACGATGAGGAGGAAGCCCCTATAGAATTAGGAAATTTGTCTGTCAAAAGTGATCCAATGCCGTACCGGCCCCGAGAAAATTTGGATATAAATTTGGCTGAGCGAAACCGTAGATCTATGGCTAACAGGTGTCACGCGACGGCATAATCCACGCCAATGTCCCGTGATACTCTTCTATGTCCGACTATGGACGGGATTACCTGGATCTTAGTGCGCGCCCCCCGACAGACGACAGCCAGGAGAGCCAACCCTCTCCACTGATAGATTTTGGAAATAATAGGAGCAAGGAAGGACGAATCGTACGGTTCTCGTGCCAAGCAGCTGATAAGGAATCTGCCTGCTGAACTGTCTGGAATTTTGCCACAGATGGAACTCGTCCCTACCTGGATCCGACGCTAGCCACCATGACACGGTGACCACCTCTCTATTGACTACAGGGAGTACTGAACTTTGGTAGCGTCACCCCTCAGCCTAACTCAGCAGTGAAATCGATCCTAATTTGTTGAACTTTAGCGTATACTGTATGCATAAACTGTAATGCTGTTGTACACTGTGGTTTCTTCCTTTTGCCTAAAAAGGATGGTACTTTCGCTTGTGATTGCTGACTGGTCAGTTGTGAACTTTTATGGTTGTGCCCCCGGTTTGCTCCTTTCGTCCTAAAAGGTTCCTCGGATGGATTCCTTTGGCCGATTAAAACTAATCTAGCAAACAGCGGCGATGAATTGTCTGGTATTGCGTTTTGTCTGTTTTTGTTTGTATATTTTGCCCCTGCTCTAACTTTGCCGGCTTTTTTATTGTGTGAAGTGTGATGGGTAAGTTTTGGTGAGGCCATTCATAAGTGAGTAACAAGCAAGAGTTTTGTGCAAAATTGGTAGTGTTTAGTGTAGAAATTAGGTGAAGAACTTAAATTGTTACCTACGGTCACAATTTTCCTGCTGCGAGCTAGGAATTCTTGTTTGTATGTGTGAACTTGTTTCGGAAAAGTTCAAGCAGGAAGCAAGAATATAAAAATAGACCCATCACCTTGCGCAACATCTCCTCAAAACATTAAGGTATTAACTCCTTCAAACCCTACAAATAATGATTATAGAACTTAAAATTTTGTTAACTAAATGAGAGTGAATTATTTGTCAGTGCAAACTGTAAAATTAAAAGCAACTGTAACATGAGTGAAATCATTGGTTTGCATATTTGAGCAAACGATCAAATTTACTAACCAGCAATATCCAAACAAAATAAATCGTGTGCGGCAGCATTACTAGTCGTAGTTTGCGTTGCGTTAGTGCAAAAAAATATGAAACAGCAGATATGTTTGTTCAAACCTAGAAGCAAAATAATCTAAAATCAACATTCCATAGAGAGTTCGATTGCAGTAGCTTAATCTTATGCGGAAACTCATTTGCATAAATTTAATGTTAACGACATTGTTGATATACTGAACGTATGTAGTTTATAGAAAGCTGCATAGAAAGCATTACGTATGTGTAAAATCTCTCTCAAAACCGATTATAGTAGACCTGCTGCGCCGAGGCGCAGCAGGAATAAATAGGGACTTCTTTCGACAGCAAACAACAAATCTTAAAGTCTCAGAGTTTCATTGAAGGGTATGCATTACTATATCAACTGTTCATGCTCGGGAATTGTGTTAGATCTACTGTATCGTCTGTTGTACTCGGGAATTATATTGCTATTTTAACTGAAATTGTTACTATGCAAATCAGGATAGTTTTGCATTTTGTATCTTTGTGAGGCCATAGACTTTTCGACCCGATGTAAACTGAGATTTCATTTGTTTTGTATCTTGTCTTATTGTTCTACCAAAAAGTGTTTATGTAATTGTCTCCTAAACTTTACTAGAACCTAAACTTTTTAGTCTTGTCTTATATAGGGAACTATGTCTAGATCTCATAGTTATTAGTGGAGTGATAACGTAGATAGATTGGCAGTCCAACAGAGTGCAGGTTAACGACTAATCACGTATCTTATTCTTGGCGGTTTGATCTAAGCGCATAACCTAAAGTTAGAACTTCAGTGAACCTGAAGAAGAGGCACCGGAGTCAGTAGGGAGTAAAGATAGCTAAAATAGAAGGATTGACAATTGTAGTACTTTGGGCTATTCTATGGGTTGGAGGTTTAACATTCCCTGGAACGGCTAAATCGTTTAAAACCAGTGTTATTGAGAGTCAAATCTTTGACTAAACTTTACCCTCAGAAGCCTATTTTATTACATATATGTAGTTTTTTATAGATTTTAAAAAGGATCATAACTTATGTTTTGTGTGAACAGTTATCTTTAATACACTGGATGCTATATTCCTGTGCTAGAAAATGAACATTTCAGTTTTGAAAAACTGATGTGTGTTTAATTCAATCGACATAAGTTTTTTGACTTAGCCATTCAGCTTCAACTAGACCTTGGAATTTCACATTTCTTTAAACACAGCCTTAATTTCGCTAGAATGCTACACGCTCAGTTCAGTTTTCGAAGCCAGAACAGAAAGCCAAAATGCACGATTTCAACCTTAATTAGGTGCTTTCATTTCAAGGCATTTTGGCCGGCAAAATATAGTTTCGCAAATATTGTGCATCTTTCCCCGCCCCTATTTAACTGCTAAGTTTAAATAACTAGCTGCTACTGAACTGAGCTTGTCGTCGTTAAAGCTGAACAACGATCACTATATAATTAACTTTAATTGCAGTTTAAGTCTACTACATAAGATTTATCCAATGTCGTGAACCAACGTCGCTAACTATGCCGTCTATACCATATCGTTGGCAAGTTGCCCTATTCGCTGCCATCAGCGGTCTTTCTTCCTGCTACCATTTGGGAACCCTGACCGGTGCCTGGGCAGGGTTTCAACCTCGAATAGATGACACGATGGTTGGGGTTGATGGTTACAAGGTATCAATCATGTATTGTACCAACTAAGTATGCCGGTGAATGGGCACTTTGATCGGCACAATTGCCACAGCCCTTTTCGCCTACAAAACGAAAATTAGACTATTCAACTGCTTCCATGGCTTGCAAATAAATTAATAGGTTATTTGTTTATTATTTATTCATTCAAGTATTTTTTGTTTATTTGTTGTTTTCTGTTTACTGCTATAAATTAAGGCATGTTGTCTAATTCATACATTATTTTTAATTTGATTGCCATTATTAATCATTAACATTTATCATTAGGTATCAGACATTAATATAATTTCAGGATCTGCTGATTTGGATCACAACGGGGACGGCTGGTGTCACAGGGTTGCTGGGCGGCTTTCTGGGTGATTATTTGGGTCGAAGAAGACCTATTTTGATGAGTGCAGTGCTTTTCCTTTTGGGCGCCATGGCTATTACTGCTGACTGTATTTTCTGTCACACTGAAACGAATCAAAGCACCGTGTTCTACCTTACCATGTTCGGTAGAGTGTTAACTGGAGTAGCTATAGGTATGTACATATTTCAAATTCTAGTAAACAGGAAACCAAATTCTGAGGGTCTATTTCTTTAAAGATTAAACGGATTAGATTAAAATTAATCCACATTAAAGAAATAGCTAGCAGGATTTAAACGGATTAAATTATAATCCGGCGAGTTAAACGAGTTAAATGAGCTAATTTTAATCCGACCTTTAATACTGAACGAAATTACTCAAAATTTAATCTCGATGTGCATATGTGACAAAATTTTATGTAAAAATGGGCAGAATCCGTAATCATAAATTTTATCATGATGGAACCCCCTTAAATTAATTATTGCATTTAAAAATTAAAATTATGGCCTGATCGGATCGGTCCCATCTGGGCTGGATTGGGCCTTATCAGCCAATTTGTGAATCGGATAAGAAGAGAATTTTAGCAACCGATCCAATGGACATCATGTATTGAATGAAAGCATACTTACGCCAAAGCTAAGCTGAATCGTGCAAGTTTTGCGCTTTCAGATCGTGCAAGTTGTAAGAACTGCACACAGTTAATTTAATCCCAGTAGTAAAAAAATAGCGTTTGGATTAGTTTTAACCCACGGATTAAAAATCAGCAGGATTAAAACTTTTAATCTCTATTTCTTTATTGCAGGATTAAACGGACTAAATAGATTAAAATTAACTCATTTAATCTGCGAGTTAATTTTAATCCGTTTAATCCGTTTAATTCTGCAATAAAGAAATAGAGATTAAAAGTTTTAATCCTGCTAGTTTAATCCGTTTAATCCGACAATTTTAATCTTTAAAGAAATAGGGCCTGAGTGCATTTTGCTACGTGAAAAGAAGATTTCTTAAAATATATGTTTTAAACACTTGACTCTTGGTCTGACTCTTGGTGTCTACGTTTTGATTATCATCTTACTTGCTTACTTACTTACCAACTTACTTGCTTACTTACTTACACTTGGATTTTTGTGAAGCTTTAATTAAATGCTTATAATTATTAACTAATTAAGTGGTTATTTGCTTCTAACTTTGAAGCCATACCCTCACCCGATTCCGGCATAGCAGATAACATCTGACTCTCTTCAATGCTCTCAGGGACTGTTAAACTTTGGGTCACGAAGTTGGTGACATGTGTTATATGATTTGGTCTTTTTGTTATTTTAGGCGTTTCTTCTGTGATCGTCCCAGTTTATCTTGGGGAGATATCGATCAATAGCAGTCGTGGGAAAATGATAGGTCTTTATCAGCTTTTTTTGACCATCGGATTTCTGTTAGCCAGCATAATGAATGCTGCGTTATCTGGAATTTGCGCAGATCTTTCTTGGAGGTATCTAAGTTTAAATTTAGTAACAGCTATACATACTTGGTGGGTTTATCACCGATCCCTCCCTAGTCTGCTTCCTGCACCACACGCCTGGTAAACGCCGTGTTTCTATTTAAAGGATCTTGTGCTGTTGTAATGTTAACAAGCTGAATATACTTGATTAGATGTGTAGATAAATAGTAAAGAATAACACTGAAATTAGAAACTTGTATTCCACATTTGTCGCAAGTTAAGCGAATTTCTTAAGTCATAGCTAGTTCGCGTAAATTGCGTAATTTTGGTCAATGTTGCTTAGGGGCTTACAGTGCTTCTTACACTGCACTGCACTGCCTTCATTCTCTCCACGTTAACCTATATGTAGAGTTGTGCCCGCGCCCCTTTTTGGGAGTGACAGTGACGGAAGGACATATTTCATTGTTTTTCTAACCTGCCTTCACTAGAAAGTCTTAAAGTTAGCACTAGCACTAGCTACTATGTGACAGTGTTTTCTGCATGTCGGGTCTTCACCAGGCCGAGCCGACGCCGGGCCCGTTAAGTCTATCGGACTTTGCAGCGGGCCTCCGGGCCCGATTGGTTCTGCAGGACCGGACAAACTCTAATTTTTAACGACGCAATCTTACCTATGAGGGTATAAAGCCATTCTGCTTAGACTCAAATAAATTCAATTAGCTGAACCAATTTTATCCTTTTATTTCAGAGTTTTGTTCGGCATGGGTATCGTTCCACCCCTGATTCAAATGCTGGGTCTCTGGTGGGCTCCAGACTCACCGGAGTGGCTGTTGTCCCACGACAGGGAGGAAGAGGCTCTCCTCGCCTTTCAGCGGATCCTAGACTCGGAAGAGAAGGCCAGTCTGGCTCTCAACACTCTCAAGGCTCAGCGGGAATGGATGGACAGAAAACAGTTGAGCAGTAGTAAGTGTTAGTAGGCTTTCAGGGAGTCTTTGAAGAAATTATACTCCGGATGGACGCAATAACCTCCTAGCTTATTTATGAAGGTATCAGTTAATCTTGCCTCAATTCCTGAAAAGGATTTTTGGAGAATGATCATGTCTGCTGTAAGGGGCGAAGTCCATTTTCGGGGGAGGAAGATGGTGAGCCGATTGAATTACCCTGACGTCCTTGGAGTACGTCCTCATGTAGGTCCTTAGCACATCCGCAGTATGTCATTTGATGACCTACTGGCCGTGTCTGAAACCGTCTACTTTCACCAGTCAGAATCGTATTAATCATAATTTCGTTAGACAAAATTTCGTTTGTTCAGTTTGAAAAAATTCTGACATAAAATTTTGAGTAAAGCAATTCTGACAAATGAAAGTTTTATTTATATTATGTCAAAACCTAAATTCTGACATGAATTTCTGACTACTGAAGGTAAACCGGCTGAGACAGCAGGTCGGTCGCACAATCTATGGAGGATCGGTAACCCACGTCCGCCAAAGAATTTAGTTGATGGATTCCTTTTGGGTCACTTGATCTGGCTGTTTACCTCTTCTAAGTATTTATGAAATCTTCCGAGGCTGACCCCCAGCTTTACGTACTAAGGACCGAGAACAGATCGACCAGACAACCCACCCCCAAGCTGGGATTTCTACCTGACTTTCACCATTTTGTTTTATTCTAGTATCCAAGTCTCCCATGTCTACCATTGTTAATACTAGCATCTGGCGGAGATCCTTAATTCTATGCTGTCTACTTCAGGGATTTCAACAACTTTGTGGTATTAACACTGTCATGTAAGTTGCCATATAAGAGAGTCCTATTATTAGTTGGATTGGGTTGTAAAACAGCAATGCCGTTACATAATGCATATCGGAGTTTTTGCTTTACACTGTCTGTTTCAAGTTACTTTTCTTATTATAAAATTCTGACGTAATCTATTGCAATAATCAAAATTTCTTAATTCGTATACGATCAACAGTTGTCGATAGGCAAGAAACGAGAAACAAAAAAATCGTCGTAGAACAGAATTCTGGTCCAAATGGACCTGCGGCTGTTGGTCAACCAATGCACTATTTTTTAGAAATTAAAATGGTCTGATTAAAATTTCAATAGCTATTTCTTAACGCTGAAGAAGAATTAGTATTAACGATTAAGGATTAAGGATTAAGATTATTAAGAAATTTAAAAAGGATTATATAAGGATTAAGAGGATTAAGGAATAGTTAAAAATACAGAAGGCGGATTAAACGGATTAAAATTAATTTTTGAAGAAACATCGGTCCGATTATAATTCATTCCGTGATTTTTTGATTCAAAGTGTGAATAAAGAAAAAGGATTAGATGAACGTTTTAGTCCTAGCTGCATTAGATAGTTTATCATTAAAACTCAATCCGTTTAACTCATTTTTGAGCGTTTAAAGTATAAAAATTATTAATAGCTAGGATTAAGGAATAGTTAAAAATACAGAAGGCGGATTAAACGGATTAAAATTAATTTTTGAAGAAACAGCGGGTCCAATCCGGGTCCTGAGGCAGCCTCGCCACATGTAGCGCTTCTACCAGGGCTGGTGGACCAAGAAGAAACCAAGGACAAGCCCGAACGGGAGGCGTCAGGCACCCATGTACCCACGAAACCAGGACCTAGAAAAGAGAAGGGAAGAGGGAGGTTCAGCTTTTCACTCACCATTGAAAGTAAAGAATTGGTCCCGCCGGGGATCGAACCACGGCCCTTCTGCTCTAGAGTCAGACATGCTAACCACTACACCACGGGACCATCAGCTGAACTCCCATTGCAGGCTTATCAATCTTTCCTATGCCTGCTTCCCTTACAGTCCGATTTCATTCCGTGACTTTTTGATTCAAAGTGTGAAAAAAGAAAAAGGACTAGATGAAAGTTTTAATCCTAGCTGCATTAGATAGTATATCACAGTGTTGGGCTCGGGCCGCGGGTACCCGCGGGGCGGGCCAAAAATTAGTACCCGCAGTGGCCCGCGCGGGCCGATGCGGGCCGATTTTTTTGTGAGACAAGGTAAGAAAGTTTGAATTTTTGACGAATTCTAGCATTATACTGGAACTTTTCCTCATTGAAATATATTTTGTCTTCCTTTCCCCACTTCTCTTTTCCTTATAATTTTGAATATTACTCATTTAGCATCAAACGAAGTAGTTATCTCAAATTTCAGAAATGGAAAGAGATCGAGCTTTGCTTACAAGGAAACATTTTACTGGCGACATAAAACAAGCATAGCTTTTCAGACAGACCAGTTAAATTACAGACTGACAGTCTTTAATCACCGATTTCTCCTTTGACTTGACCATTGAGAATTTTGTGTGTTCATAACACGTAAACATATTAAATTTTAGATTTTTAAATTTGCTTAATTTCTGCACTTTAAGCATACTATCACATAGAAAACGTTTTATTGGGTTTAAAGCCAACCCGGACCCATCTCAGTCAACAATTGGCCATTTTGATGAAATTGAAACTTTGGTTGAATTTTACATGATTTCGGTCACGTGGACAACACATAGAAAAATAAAATTATACCGATAAAATAGAAAGGTAAAATTTATACCGAATTGACCAGGAGGCTCTACTGAGCTAAGATTTGCATGAATTTTCTATTTGCTGCTACCAAAAATTTATCTTGAAATTTGGGTCTTTTCTCGCACATGGAGTTACCCCCACCGAGTCTAGATCATCCCCAGGTCGCACCACAGGCAGGCACTACAGTCAAATCGCACATGCCACCGCAAAGTTTAAGACATATGTATTCTCTGCGTAACTGTAACTGTAATTCGTTTTGGGCAATGTTTTCCAGTAGTATAGGATTTCACTCCAAATTTTTTTCGCTACGTGCCACACCCCAGTTGCTTTCGCCTGCAGGGGTAGTGCCGGATCCAAATTTATTATTTAAAATCACTCCAAAATTCACCGAAATTTTCAAAGTTGCAAAACATAGCTGAGGAACAGTGGGGGGCTACAATAATACAGTTGCTGGACCAAAATTCTTACATTAGAAGTCAATAAAAATTTGAAAAACGCACGACTGCAACTTATGAATGCTTTTGAAAACAACAATCGCGCTTATATGGCAGTTTCTATGGAAAAAACGTCGAATAATCAATGAAAGTAGCAATTATTTAATGCTATGATGCTTGCATAACCTAAATTTAGTTGCGGGTCGCCGCGGGCCGAATTTTATTGATGCGGGCCGCGGGCCGGCCCTGTGCGGGCCAAAAATCTGAGCGCGGGCTGCGGGGCGGGTGCGGGCCCCAAATTTCGGCCCGCGTCCAACACTGGTATATCATTAAAACTCAATCCGATTAACTCATATCTGAGCGTTTAAAGTTTAAAAATTATTAATAGCTAAATTTTAGTTAAATCAAGGTGCTTATTTCTTTAATGCATATTAATTTTACTCTAATCCGTTTAATCTTTAAAGAAATAATAGGGTCTAACTCTTCTAACCAAAATGGATAGAAAAATTAATGTATCAGTGTTTGATACTACATATAGGATGAAAAATCTATTGACCGTCTATTGGTGTTCAGGTACTACAGTTCCCCGATTCTTCGTATGGCTGGATCAATGGCTTTCAAGCAGACCAGCCCCAATTTCACCCTCTGGCTTTCGTGTATAACAACAGGGGTGAACTTCTTGAGCACATTTCCTGCACTGTACTTAGTGGATCGAATTGGCAGAAGACCCCTTATGCTCGCCAGTGTTGTTGGTAAGCTTAAGAACGCTTGATTGGTCTTGCGCTATGGGACTGTCTTGTAAAGAGCAACATCTCTGTACTTATATAGTTATTATTAAACCGTAATAGGAGTAGTAATTGGTATAAATAAACATACATATTTAATAGTAGGTGACAAAAGTGTTATCTTAATTGTTGGTTGCAATATGTTAATTATATAGGTAATTAGCAGTAGTAAGATCGAAACGACTTATGTACATATAACCCATTCCATCTTCACACTAGATACTGTATTAATTTTTGAGATCAAATATTTGCAGGTGTAACTTTGGGTTTGCTATTACTTGGCGCCAGTTTTACTGTGATCAAAGATTCCTCACCATATCTTAGTTCTGTTAAGGGGGACGGAAGCTTCTGCGGAAATTTCAGGTCAGTCTTACGAATTTCTGCAATGCTGGAGTTGTGTAAGGAGGTGTTACAGAAAAACCTGATCGTGAACAAATTATGATTTGTTCAGAGCACAATGAACACGCACAAGGTGTGTACTTGCCTAAGTCTAAGCCGAAACTTGAGAAGTCTTACATGGATTTTTGCTGATATGTATTTAAAAAGTCTGGCTCGTTAAACTGATTACTATTATTTTACCGTTAGATTTCAGGAAAACAGTTTTTGGGCTTAGTGAAGCTCCCTATACAAGTGTTTCTTGATGATATTGTTTGAAATTTTTAGGATTAAGTCTTTCTTGCAAAGCTTATTTGTTTGAAAGTCAGCCTAATCTATTTTTAACGTTCAGTTTAACTGGCTGTCATCGCTCAGTCGGAGTCGGCTCAAACTTAAGGCCTGAACATTTAAATATAAGCCAGATCTCAGACTTTTTTGTTTCAGATCATGTGATGACTGTTCTTATCAGAATAGTTGCGTCTTTCGATTCCAAACTAACGATTCAACCTCCTACTACGCCGGATCTTGCATGCAGAAAAATCCAGCCCTCGTTTCCAACAGTTTCTTTCCCTGTAATGATTCCACAACCGTCCTCGAAAATAAGGATATTGTTATGGCAGATGGGTGGTGTCCCACCGATTTCTATTGGCTTCCTCTGATTAGCATGGTTATGTTTCTTTGCTTTTTTGCAGTCGGTAGGTGGGAGGCAAAACGTGGAGTTTATAGTAAAAATTGTTCTTACACCAGGACCAGGCTTCAGTGTTACCGGTTTTGCCAATGACCCTGGTTAAGCCATTAAACCAGGGTTCATTTTTGCGTTCTTTATTTACATAACACCAAGAGTACATAACATATAAGAGTGTGACAGCTATCAGCTTCTCTGTTATCAGCTGCAGGTACATGCTCTGCATGCTAACGGCTGACCCCCCCCCCTCCACAAACGAGTACCTAGTGACCCGTGACCCCCCCCCCCACAAGGCAGTACCCAATACACGTTTCTGTAGGTTCCCTCGCCGTATCTTTACTTGTTAAAGCTCGAAAACACAACGCCTGCGTGCGTCTAATTTGTGTCTGCTTCGAGCTTTAGAACGCTAACATGTGATTCCTTTGAAGTGAGCATACACGTTTGTGGGGGGGGGGTCAGCCGTTAGCGAACAGAGCATGTACCTGCAGTTGATAACAGAGATCTTGCCAGCTGTCACTCTTATCTCTTATCTACTGAATAGCACCTCAATAACACAACACCTGAATTCGGCCCACATTAACGGACTGTAACATCGTCTTAGCTCTCCTTGAAAAACACTCATTAAGTATTATTATTGCATTGCATTATTGTATGCGGTTATTGTAGGTGCGGTAGCGGTACTGGCTTCTGTCGTAGTATCTGTCTGTGTGTATGTAACTTCGTGATAAGCCCCAGGCTTCTGTCTGGGGCTTATCACGAAGTTACATACACATTAGGATTTATATTTCAGGATTTGGACCAATTCCATACATTGCTAATGCGGAATATTTTCCTGGTGAACTTCGCTGCTGGGGCGCTGCAGCGGCCATGCTTACAAACTGGACCTTCAATACTGTCATCTCATACAGTTTTCCTTCGCTGGCAACCAGAATTACTAGACAAGGTTTTGGTTTTAGGTTTTGCAAATCCAAAACTATTGCCACAATTTTAAAATTTTGCTTTGCAGTTCAAGCTGAAGCCTGAATTTACATACTAAGCTGAAGCCTGAGCATGGTTTTTATACCTGGCAGCAGGTTGTGCGTTTTAATGAAATAGGTACATATGTGGTGTACATTTTTTGAGAAATGCTCATTTTCAATTACGTACGTAGTTCGTATTTGTATATTTTAATTTAAATTAATTAATTTTAATATTTTAATTATATATATCACTGTCCCTCGATCCAATTCCTGCTAACTGAAATGTCACCGTTTCAGGCACATTCTTCCTCTACAGCGGAGTCACTGTTCTCGCTTTCACGACAATCTTCAATCTGATGCCAGAAACCAAAAATCAGACAATGGGGGCTATTCCCGTCAAATCGGCCTCTTTTTGTTTTGGTTTTTGTTCTGGGTATGTATATGGATATGGAACCAAATGGAAAAGTGCACCAAAACCTAACTGCTAAACGTAGTAACTTTAATAAGTATCAAGTATCATGATTACAGCAAAAGCCAGCCTGGAAATCTACAGAAATCCATAGTTGTAGCATCTAGCCAATTTTTATAGAGGTTTTGTTGAAATCTGTTCCTCTTTTTAGATTACAGGTGCCTTACTAACACTTTTTGGTTATTTAATCTTTACTGGGTCTCGATTAATTACTTTGATATTGGTTGTAATTGGCTTGTATTGATTACAGGTCCGACAAGAAGAGACGTGTCCTTTTTCCCACGGCAAGCTTCATTCAACCCTCCCCTGTCTTCCTTCAGAACGCAGCTAACTTTGAATTCAGGTTTGATATTGTAAATTTTAATTTATAAATAATTCTTGGTCAAAATTTTGTTGAATGACGCATATAAATCTCTAACACTCACGGATAAGTGGTTCACGCCTGAAACTTGAGCAAGATCTTGCTAATCGTGTGTTCTGGATTTGGCTTGGTGTGTTATGTTATTGGAAAATTATAGGGTACACTTACACATGAATAACGCTCTTTGTCTCATACATAAATATGAATTCAAGTGTCTTATATACTTAAGGTTTAATTAAAATTCTGCGGAACAATTTTAGTAAAAATTTGATAAAATCATCCTATTTTCTAATTTCTTTGACTCAATTTTCAGACAGCTGACAGAGGAAACCGCCTCGACTAGTGGTAACCTGGATTCTACAGTTGAAGAATTGCTTCAGGAAATCGATTCCATCATGGTCTCAACTGATACCTCACCGTCGGTAGTACGAAGACGAAAACCTACCACTCCCAGCCCTAGGTTTGTTTATACTAGTTTTTGCCGATTCAGAGTCGGAACTGTCTCCTGAATCAAAATTGACGTTTCTGATGTCTATGTTAACAGAGGCTTAGCTTGTGTCTCCCCTTTAAACAGAACCCATCCTCCGAAAAATTGGACTAAATCAGCTTATAATTGATTTTGATTCCAAAGGTTTCTGAACATTTGGGTTGGTACATGTGAAGAATGAGTGCAATATTGGTAAGAGATCTTATTAAGTTAACTACTGAATAGCTTAACCCTCAACAATATTAGTGAAGCTTTACCACTTACTGTTGAAGTTACATAGCTAATATTATTAACATGTTTGTTACTAATTATGTATATATGAAAATATTTTCTCCGTTTAAGCTTTTTTCAGAAATGTGGAAGCACAGTTGCGATTCTTCATCGAATCGATGCAGACGAAGCCGAATTGCTGTTCCTGTCAATGTCACCGACGATCAACCAACGAACGAAAACGAAGGCGAACTCAGTGAATAGGGAACTGCACGATATGTACTAAATTCTTATAAATGTTTAATCCACAATTGCGGAACATCATGTAAAAGTACCAAACCCAAAGCCACTACGAGTAGTAAAACGTCATCCAATTTAAGGAGGGGCTACGAAGGGGTTGGCATGACATCGTCTGAGAGAGCTACGTTTGGCCTCTCGTTAGCGAACATATCAAAGTAAAAAGTTTAGGGAGAGCAACAATATCGCCCGTTTGCACCAACATAAAGATTATCTCTAGCTTAAGCTAGAGATAATCTTCAAGTTCAAGATTGAATTAGCTGTAGCTTATCTCTAAGTCTGAGTTAGAGATTATCTGCTGCACCAACCAAAATTAGCTCGAGATTATCAGATCTACAGCTTAAGCTCGAGATTATCTAAGGATTAAGGATTAACCAATCAAATTCTGTTTTCGTGTCATGTGATGAACAGTTTCACCAATCAGGATAAAATTTTTCGGTTGTTTTAAAACGTGACAATTTCAAATTTGAAGGTATCTGTCGACTACAAAATGACATTAAATTGGGCGGCATCAGCCAGGAATATATTGGGTTTGATCATTTTATCCAGTTTTAGCATTTTAAATAAGGGTTTTTTGGAAAATCAAACACAAAGATATTTGATTAATGTAAAAAAACATATTTATTTATTTATGTATATGCATAAAATTAAAATATTTTTGAATATATTAGTTTAATTAACCATTGTGTACTGTTTAATTTACCATTGTAAAAGTATCTTTGTCAAGTGTGCTTATGATGTATATAAAATGTTCAAAACTTGTTGTCAAAATAGAACAAAACGCTCATGGACAATCAAATCAAACTATCAAATTCAGGCATCTCTAATGGAAACCTCGAGATTATCCTGAATCAATCCTACTCGGGGGTAGGATTGAAATTTCAGTGGTTGGAGATTATCTCGAGCTCACGATTATTTCTAACTTTAGTTGGTGCAATGCTCGCTGAAGATAATCTTCAGCTAATCTCGAGTTAATCTCGAGATAATCTCAAGCTAAAGATTATCTATTTTGGTGCAATCCAGTGTATATGTCATATACACCTTTTTGGCAGGACGTCAAATTGCAAATTTTAGTTCGAAAAATGGGTTTTTCAAAACGCTTTTTTCGGCTCTGGTCAATTAACGGTTTGACCGATTTTGACACTTTTTGCCACGAATGTTTATTGTTACTAGTACTAAATATTGAAAGTATTCTGGCTTTCGAGCGTTGCTTGCTTCTTCAGCAATAGCAGGTCAAACTTTGAAATGGTGACCGTGCGCCGTTTTCGATCTAATAAAATTAGCAGCCTCTAGCCTACCCCAACTTTTTACCAATTATTAAGCTGTAATAGGGGCAAACTGTCAGTAAGTTTCAAGGGTTTTGGTTTTTTGGTTAGTGCGCTAGCAAAGTTTTTGTTAAGAAATAACCTTTATTTTTAGGCCTGAAAAGCTAGCAAAGCGCAGTTGAAATAGGGTCAAAAATTTTTTGACTCCGATTTTGCCGAAAAGGTGCTTGTAGTAATTATTTCGGATCTTTTCAGGATAACCCACCCCAGGCCCAGATTCCGCAAAACTTGATCAAATGAGCTGAAATTTGGTATGAGTATGTTTTCAACCACGCTGAGTTCAAATATCGCAAAATTTTTCGATTTCGCGAAATTCGATTTTTTTCGATTCGTAAGGGGGGACTAAGGGGGCCCGAAAAATTTTTGTCTTCGATTTTACTGAAAAGTTGTATTCAGGGGTTTTCGTGGTCGCAGAACACGAATCTGAAATCCGTTTTTCGATTCAGCTTTTCTTTAACTCAGTATAAGCTACATCTTAAGCTTAGAACTTTAGCTTATATTGAGCTAACGAAAAGCTGAATCGAAAAACGGATTTCAGATTCGTGTTCTGCGACCTCGAAAACCCCTGAATGCAACTTTTCAGCAAAATCGAAGACAAAAATTTTTTCGGGTCCCCTTGGTCCCCCCTTATGAAATCGAAAAATTTTGCGATATTTGAACTCAGCGTGGTTGAAAACATACCCCTACCAAATTTCAGCTCATTTGATCAAGTTTTGCGGAATCTGGGCCTGGGATGGGGTTATCCTGAAAAGATCCATTATATATTTCTGCCTTCCAAAGCCAAAAAGTAAAGTTTAATTTTAGTCAAGTATTAAAATGTTTGCCAAAATTGAGTTATGACCAGCTACATACACAGAATTTTATGCTGAATATGTTAGAACGACGTCCACCAAATTCTTTATTTTGTAATTTTTTGTTGGAAATGCCTAGCTTTTTAGTAAATAGCAATTGGTTTCTGTTATTCTTGAGCACTGACTCCTAAATACCACACTTTCAAATTATTTCGGCAATGCAAACGTCATTTTTTAGAAGCTTTTACCAATTTTGAAAATTTACCAAGTTTTGCACTTTGCTTGTACACTATGTTGTTGAATCCCGTCCCTTCGTTCGGTGCGAGCCTGTCGTAATGTTAACCAGACATTTGTTGTTCTGCCTGGAGGCAGACAGAACTATTGCCACGGAATATATGTAGATAGGTTTAACACAGCGGAAGCCGTTCTCCATTGAAGTTTTGCCTATCTTTAGCATTTCTCTAGCGTGCTCTTTTTAGCCGAAGGGGGCCTGCAACTTTGGTAATGAATCCTGGATTTTCGCCGTTGGTGCGCAATCACTGTTGAGTTAGAATTAGTTAGATATTTTATGTTTTATTCTTTCCCCTCCCACCACAAAATTTCTATTGTCCTTATCTCAGCCCCCCCCTGAAATTTCAAGTCAGATGGAGTTTTCAAAGCTATTTGTACATATGCAAATTAGATTTGTACAGATTACAACCACTTCTCAGTAAACTGCCAATCTGGGCGGTTGAAACGATAAAATCTAGTACTCAAAATGTAACGAAAATCTATCGAAAATCATTGTCCTCCTATTTGTGACATGATAAAAGATGCATTTTCACTTTCCATACTGCATTTCTATTTCATATTGATCAGTATGCTCAGTCTGACAAGCAGACCCCAAAAATCAGTACCAGTTCTCTTAAAAATTCTGAAGCAGGGCGGCAGCCATTCACCAAACTTTTGGTGGATGAGCACCCTCTCTCGGGTGCTGAACTCCTGACAAGACCATCATCAAAATCAGTGTAGCACCTGTCATGCAATTATTCTATTTACTTGACGAGTGACGATTGTTTAACAAAAAATGCAATGAGCCTGGCTGAAATGCAGAACCTTTTGGGGTCTTCTTGTTTTACTCCTGTCTAGTGTTTGAGGCCGGCCGGGGTTTCACCGGCCGGACGATCGCCGGCCGGCCCGGCCGAACCCATCGGCCGGCCGGCCGGTGAGCCGGCCGGCCGGCGGCCGGTAAGCCCGTAGGCCGGCCGGAGGCCGGCCGGCCGTCCGGCTACCGGCCTAGAGCAGTTTGCAGTACAGTTATTATAACTGCTAAGATATTTATTTTCGGATGTTATCTTAGAAAAATAGTACAGCATAGCATAAAAAATTAGTAAAACTAGATTTGGAGTGAACTTTAAGCTTACTTGCTCTATTTTGTAAGTTTCTGGTTGGTGATTTGTATCCCAGCCGGCGGCCGGCCGGTCGGCCGGTCGGCCGTTAGCCGGCCGGCCTCACCGGCCGCCGACCGGCCGGCCGGCCGGTCGCCGGCGGCCGGCCGGCGCGCAAAAGTCGTCGGCCGGCGGCCGGCCGCCGGCCGGCCTCAAACACTACTCCTGTCTGCCTCCACCCAACTTTCGGCTCATACAAATTCTAAATTGGATTTCATCCTAAATCCGAGAAAATGTTATATCGAAACACGATACTTTCATAGAAATGAAGACCTGTGCAATGAACGAAACGATGTAAACTTGAGCAGAAAGTGTGGCGTTTAGTAATCCCGCATTTTACCAATTAGAAATCAGGATAAAATGTCATTATATTCTAAGAAAAGAAAATATTCATATGAAATCTGGTGTTTTATGGCTATTCCTGAAACAAACTAGTTATAAAACATGGTTGCCCTTAAAAGGGCAGTTGGGATAAGAGTTGAGTTGATGCGCTTCAAAGCTTCTTCAGTCTGCCAGTCTACTTGGAGCTGGTGTACTTGGTGACGGCCTTCGTTCCTTCCGAGGCGGCGTGCTTGGCCAGTTCTCCGGGGAGGAGGAGACGGACGGCGGTCTGGACTTCCCGAGAGCTGATCGTGGATCGCTTGTTGTAGTGAGCCAGTTTGGAGGCCTCCGCCGCGATCCGCTCGAAGATGTCGTTCACAAACGAGTTCATGATCGACATGGCCTTCCCGGAAATTCCGGTATCCGGATGGACCTGCTTCAGCACCTTTTACAGCTTTATTGAAAATAAATCAACATGCATATACTGGGCAAACAGGTATTAAGGAGAGTTGCCCTCTCCCAACTAACAATACGTTACTGTAGAATGGATTAGTAGAGTGAAGTTAACCATTTCTGTCAAACACTTTACTCAAATGCTTTCGAATTATTTCTTCTATAGTATCAACGGGAAGTGTATGATTCTTTTCACTGTGTCTTCCCAGTGAAGTTCTGGTGGAATAAGGGACATTGGTATAAGGCATTCCTGCAGAAGATCCAAATCTGACTAACAGTTTGTCGTTGTGGATAAAAACTTTTCTGTTAGGATTCGGCCCCCCTATCTTCCCGTGCAAGTGGGTCGGGTGTGTTGATATGGTCAGAAGGGACGGGATTGATCTTTGGAATTGGCGCTCATTATTGATCAGTGGCTGTCTTCTGTGGTCGGGGCGTTCGCGGATGTAGGTTAGATGTGGGGTTTTGGGTGTTAATCGACTTTGCTCACGGTTGCCAGGTCCGCCTCCGGTTTTCATATAGCTGTGCTGCCGCGGGCTAAGTCTTGCAGTTGAATTTGCCTGTGCTTTGTCAGACATCCGATTCGGTGTTCCTGTGGGCGGGCTCCGTAGATGGTGATACCAAATATCAGTGGAGCCTTGTATCGCAGCCGAAATGCATTTTCGTCGTATGCTTTTCAGCTTTTGCCTACCGATGCGATCATGCCAAGAATCGGGTCATTGGCAATATCCCACGTGCCTAGGGATCCTACAAGAACCGCGTCCAAGTAGACTGCGTATCCTTGTTCTTCTAGGCTGCGAACCTCATTCTGATATTTTTCCAATTTCCTGGTCCGAGCATTAGCGAACGCAGTTTCAAAGGATGAGTTAACAATGGAGATATCTAGCAGAAAGACTACCTTTTGGGATTTACTAAAAGTCACAATATCGGGTCTGGTTCTCCATTTGGTTTCTTTGATCTGTCGATTGATTTTCGTATCAAACGCAGACTTTGGCACAGCATTTTCGATAACCTTTTGGACAGAATTGTGGCGCTTAGTATAGGAGCTGCCGTGGTATCGAATACAGTTATTTAAGACATGGCCAAGAGTTTCCAGACGGTTACCGCATCTCCTGCAAGACTTGTTTCCGGGAAGGATACTTCTGACCGATATTTTGTTCAGTCTCGCAGTGTGAACAAAATGGTAGTCTTTTGGCCGAAGTCCGTCCCCTGTGTATAGAAAATGTCCCTGTTCTGTATTCCTAGCGACATTTCTGAGGGTTGAACCTTGGATTGGGGAAGTCAGTAGCTGAATATTGTAATAAGCTCCGATAGCCTTGCGAAGGGCCGAGACGGCACCTTTGATCCCCTGGCGACCTATAGTGACCCTGGCATTGACACTCTCGTTCGACCCTGGCATTGACACAGAGAGCTTGAATTCTTCTCCGTCAGGTATCGCAACTATTTGGATGTATTTGCTGAGTTTCCTCAGGTCTTGTCTCAGTGTTCCCCATTGAGTAAGCCGTGGGGCCTTCCTATGGATTTTTACTACATCATTAAGATAGTTGCAGACTGCTTGCGGACTGTCGTCATCTAACATCGCATGGGGACTAATTCCCAATGGGATGGCTTCTGCAGCTTTTAGGGACGTAGTACGCGCGGCTTCTCTCAGCTGGTTCCATGCTATCGCTTTTACGGTGGGACAGTTTGACCATAGGAGGTTCATACTTCTGGATTTACGGAAAATAGAATGCTCTAAGGTTGTTTCCGTAAGTCCTAGTGCGCCGATACTTTGTGAACCGTACAGGTACCCATTTGCAATTTGCTCTGGTGCATCGAGCACGTTCGCTTTAATTAGGTATCTGATAGTTTCGTCGTAGGTGTCGAGCTCTCTTGTCGTGGTGAAGGACGTAAACCTAAGGAGATGGGATAGCTTAGATTGAATCTGGGTCTTGTAAACCGTCATTTTCTGCCAAGGGAAAAGGCTACTGTCAAACACAGACTTAGCCTCTTTCATGCACTGGCTAAGGACTGTTCTTGGTGACTGATCTACGCCGAGTCCTTCATGAATACCAAGATAAGCATAAGCTTCTCCTTCTGACAAAGCAGGAATCTCCTGGTTGCTGAGCCGAAAGGTGTGGAGTATGACTTTGTTATTATCTACAACCAACGTTCCACACTTTGACGGATTAAAGGTCAATCCGGCCCAAGCAGCCGCTTCATGAGCTCTGTCCAATTGTGACTGTAATTTTTGTTCATCTGTAGCTGTGAGGACAAGATCATCGGCATACGCCAGAGCAGGGATTTAATATCAAAAAGGGATAATACAGCGTCGTGGTCCTTTTTAATGGCACTGAGTATTGTCTCGAGGACAAGATTAAAAAGAACCGGAGACGAGGGATCTCCTTGCTTGACCCCACGTTGTATTTGAATTTGCTCTGTTGGGCCTGTATTTGTTGAAATCCGCATAGTACAGTCAGTGTAGAAGTCTAAGATAATTGAGCATATTGTTTCACTTAGACCAGTTTTGCGAAGGGTGGCCATTATCAGATTATGGGGGACAGACCCGAAAGCGTCGCTCAGATCAAGCCATGCGAATGCTGCTTTCTTATTTCTCATTTTCCCTTCTGATATAGCTGATCGAAGTAGAAATGAGTGTTCGCTAACTCCGTCAGTTGGGGCGAATCCTTTTTGGAGAGGATCCGATATTATCTTGTTCCTCTTACTCCAAGAGAATATTCTCGCAGCCCACAGGGCTGAATACAACCGGTAAATGCACGGTTGCAAGCTAAGGAGTCGCCAATTTGTAATTATGTTTGGATCGGATTTCTTATGTATCAGGAATGACTGAGTTTCCTTCCATTGCTTTGGTATTCTTCTATGAAACAGGCATCTATTGTAGATACTTGTTAGAAGAAGACCATCAGGGTCCAATTTTCTAAGTGCTCCATATGTGACTTTGTCATTTCCGGGAGCCGAATTGGACATGTTTCGTAATTTCCCCCAGACTTCTTCTGGTGTAAATAAGTTATCATTTCCTGCATCACTTGTAGCGCATGGTAGACTATCGTATGCAGTAAATGAGTTCTCCAGATTCACTTCGTATGTCGTTCCCATTGTACCTTTGAAATGGTTGTAGATCTCAGTATTTGGTATGTCACATTTGGGAGACGTTTTTCCAATGATACTTTGTAGCATCTTATTTCTATTTTTGTAATACAGTTGTTGTAAATTAGGGGGACGCACCGGAGGTTTTGGATTCGCATAGGCTTTTGATGTTGTTTGCTTCTTGGGTTGTTTGGGATGCTGCTTTATGTCAGACTTCGGTTGACATGCAGTGATAACTGTATTACAAAAAGTCTCGAACGACTCGAAGTCGTCCCGTTGAATTTCGTTAAGTTCGGTTAAAAGTTTATCACGTGGAAGCATTTTATTCGGTTTTGCCTTGGGATTAGCTTTAACCTCAGCCTGCTGCTTTGCATCTGCTGCGTTTGGCTTTTCCCCTTGGTTTGGTGAGGGGCAGCGAGGGTACTGTTCAGCCGCAGTGCATGCTAGCAGCATTGATCGCAAATCGGTTCTGAATACAATTGCGTCGTCTGCACTAAAGTTTGGTTGCTCTTCATGGATCATGCATTGAGCCCGTAGTAGGACATAAGGTCCACAATCGAACGAGTTGGGCTGGACTGGTCCGGAGAGAGTTTGTATGGGCCAGCTTTCTTCGAGACTATCTTCGGGTACGATTTGTGCAGCAACTAGCAGTGCACGTAGTACCGCTTTTGCGTGGTCAAAGTCTGGTTTGCCAAGAGAGCAGTATAGCCAGGCGGACTTACTGCCGAAGTCTACATACAGCAGCTGCCAGTGGTTCCCATAGACATGCAAAGGAACCAGTAAATGCGCTGGCCCTAATTGCATTTTGGCAAACGAGACAGCGTCCAGCCAGTTGCTATTCTGTTGTGGTCGGGCTACCTTTTGACTTAAGTAAGTAGAAGCGGTTCCCCAGTCTGGACATGAGGAAACCAAAAACCGGAGATAGGAATCTATTATTCCGTCAGACAGCCACTGGCCTGGACTAACGGAATGGAAGTCATTGTCATAAATGGCAATGCCGTTAAACATGCACACTTTCGATACTGGAGTAAAAGGCCTTATGTCCTGCTGTTCATCTATGTCGATCAACAGATTGGCTGTAGGAGCCTCTTCTTTTAGTTTAGGAATCTGTTCGGGAGGACACTTCGCAGTATCATCGGGAGTCATCACTGCGTCTTCCTCTTCATCTTCGAGGAGAGAAAGCAGATGGTCCAATTCTAGCTTCGTGTTGCTAGGCAAGAAGACCTGAAGCTCATTGTCACCTTCTGCGTCCCCGATCACAAGAGCGGTTCTATCGAAATTTTCCCCCGAATTTTCACTGAATGTTCGTTTGCCGGGGTTAGAATAGGTGGTTGTGTGTAGCCGCTGAGACTCCATTTTGACAGATAGTTCTGCCTGCTCTAAGCCAGTTTTGTCATTCATGATTGTGTGCTTGGTTGCTCTCGTGTTGCGACTATGACGCTGCGAATGAGAGAACAGACCAAGAGCACTATCACAGGAAAAGTCACAGATTGGGCACTTGAACTTTCCTGAAGTTTCTGCGCTGAGGTCGTAGTAGTTTTTGACCTTATCACACTTTTTCATGACATGATTCTTAGGCGATCTGCCAGTTTCCTTGCTGCAGAAAAGGCAGACATATTTGGTTTCTGTAAGTGTCTGATGTAAGTTTTCTAGATGTTTCTTCAAGGCAGTTGTCCGTGTAGCCCCTGTACCGAAATGGGATATACACAATGGAGATTTCAAGCGTTGCGGGGGTGGATAGTATACCACTAGCGTTTTATTTGGACCGTCATTTTCTTGAGGCAGTAACTCAGGTTGTTTCGCACACAACGAAGTAGAGGACGTTTTCTGATCAACTTGACCTTCTTCAATCCCCCCGCCGTATTGAAATTGTTCCCGGAGTACAGGCTTATAGGGGGGTTTTGGTCTAGCTTTGAAACGTGGTGGTGCTACAGGTTTACCAAACCCTACTACAATTCTATGGGCCCCGGATTTAGAACGCACCGTTCCAATGATTAGGATCATGTTGCTCACCACCCTTTGCTTGTATCCTCTCGATTTAGTCACCCGCATCCGTAATTTCCTGGGGGTGTTGCTCGAGAGGAGACGAGAAAGTGTCCAAACTAGGGAAAGGAGGATCCCTAATTGCTCAGTTTTGTTAGTTTTGGTCATTTGAGGTGGTTGAAGTTTTGTTCCCTTGGGCCAGACCTTGGGTTTCCAGAAGTCTGTTTCCGGTTCATAATCCATCGAACCCTTCGTGGGTGCCAAGGGGGTCTTCATGAAATGATCTCCCGAAGTAGGCTCAAGAGTACTTATATTCAATAATGTTAATTGCAGCGAAGCCAGGCTTCCACTATTCTTGGTAATAGTTAGTCTTGCAGTTGACGGCCAATCATCAGAGTATAACGACTGTGGTTGGCCAACTACAAGACTACAGTCCTGGCCAGAAATAGTGTACCCTCCCTTCGCGAATGCGAATAGCCTTCGCACCTGCTTAAATGTATTAAGTTAAAGCCATTCGCGAAGGCTAACCTTTGTGACCCTTCGCATTTCATTCGCCCCTCCCCAACCAGCCCATTTTAAGCCCCTTCCTTTGCTTAAGAAGCCGTTTGCGCTTCCTAGCCCCTTCCCTCCCCCCGGGAACCTTACATTTATTTTCTCCCCGAAGGCTTTTCCAAGGCCTTCCCACTTCGCAGAAATTTAATATGCTTAGCCTGCGAATGGCGTTCGCGAAATTGCGAATATTCGCGAAAATGGGTACACTATTTCTGGCCAGGACTGTAGTATTAAAGGAAGTTGCCAAAAATTGTACATTCCGACAATAGTATGTCAGTTCCCATAAGACTGCCTTGACGACCCCTCCCAGCCACAGAATAAAATCACAGTATTTGACGGTTTCCCAGTCCCGGCCCATCCCTACGATGGCCACTGTAGATTCAGTTCCTGTGTTGGGAGTTAGGTACCAGGTTATATCAAGACTAAGTTTCAGAGGGTCCTGATCTCTAGACAGGTGGGATTGAGATACCGAAGATGGGACCAGTGGGTTTTGATCCAGCGTGATCGGGGATGGGCTAGGGTAGGACGAATCGAACGACCGACCGAAGCGAGAGGGTGGAGACGATTGACGGGTTTGGCGCGAGTACGAATCGACGACGTAGCGAGGACGTGCGTTCGAATCGTGCGCGTTGCTATGGAGGTCCGAAGCCGAGAAGCCGAATAAGGTCGGATCAGTAATAAACCAAATCGTGTCCATAATACCAGTAACATCAGGGGGTCCGCGATCAAAACCGAAATCCGCCGAGAGCTGAAACTTTTTGATCTTATTGAAGTGTTTTGTTGTGTTTTGTACAGACCCATACATACAAGTATAATTGACAGAGACAGAATTGCCAAACACATACACATTTGAGTGGTGGGGGGGGGGTAATCTGGAAAAGACCCCTACTCTCTTTTGTTCGAAACATTTTCTTGAAAGTCACCATACATCTACTCCCGCCTTCATTCAGTGTAATTGTTAACTTGCAATGTTTTCTAAAGCTTATGTCGGGTATGAAACCCTGGTGCTAGAGTCACGATATGACAGACCGTACTTATTGCAAGCCCTAGTCGTAGGTGTTTGAGGTACTGACTTCAAATAAAGCTGGGTTGCATTGTTTATCGAATTAGGCCAATATCGCTCGAAAAAATGAGATGAGTCTTATCCAAATGCAGGTATTTATTCCAATAACCACAGTAGGATGAGTCAAATCGTGATGGATATCAATTAACAAAATATGAACAACTCTAACCCGTTATAAAAATGGCAGAAACGAACTCAATTTACAAAAGACCTACCCACTCCACGAATCAACCCCAACTACTAAAAATGGCAAAAAAGAACTCAATTTACAACAGACCTACCCACTCCACGGATCAACCCCAACTAATAACTGATCCGCCAGTTAGGGCTAGTGACGTGATTTGGGAGTCACACTAAACTAAGCCACGAAAATAGGTAATCATGTTTACACTTCAATTTGGATTGGATACGAACTCCTTCTAGCTTGGTGCGACTGTAGCCTCGATAGCTAAGTTGCCAGAGCGTCGGAGCGTTCATCCGAAAGTCGTGGGTTCGAATCCCACCCGAGGCCCGAATTTCGGGTCTCACGTACTGAAGTGGCAATTTCATTTCTTACATTAAATCACTATTTATCGTGATTTTTCTAGTTGTTCATGAAATGTAACATTCAGAGTCAACAACCGTGTACTTAGGCTTAGCACACCAATATTTCCTATATTGTACATTTACGTCGTTCCTTAATCTAGCCTATTCAATACAAACACGTCCTTTAATTGCACTGCAATTAGTATAATAAGAGATATCTCGCAATAAATAAATCCGCAACATTCGTCACACTCTACACAACGCAAACCTACTTACACAAAGTAAAATGATTATCACAGAGAGAGAGAGACAGCACAGTGACAGTGAAGTTTCAAATAAACAACGAAAAACAATACCAAGACTTGAGTTATACAAAAGATGAGTCAAAGTTCCTTAAACTTGTGAGAAACATTTTCTTTTCAATCTGATAAGATTAGTTCTTTTCCGAGCAGTAAGGCTCTAAAACCAAGATTAAAGCCTAACTCCTAAAACTCAACCAAGTCTTATCGAGCCATAAAGTATGCTCCAAAAGCGCCCTCATCTTCCTGTCCTGAGGACGACTTTCGATTGACAGTTGATCGAAAATCCCGATTTCGATCAAAGTGAACCATCTCATCGAACGGGTCGTCAGGGTCCAGCTCCACAATCTGATCCATTTCAAAGTCCGGATCGTCCGGGCCCGGGCCGGGCTGATAAAGCCGGGAACCCAGCGAGCCAGCCGAGACGCCCCCATTTGCGTAGGCGGCGCCCCCACCGAAACCCACACTCCCAAGAGTGGCGGACCAGGAGGCCAGCATACCCAACTGGACAGCTCGACGAATCAGGCGACTGGCCAGGGCAAAGCAAAGGCCCCCGGTCAGCATCACAACCAACATGGCAAACAGGAGATCACGCGGGGAGTGGGTAATCATGGAAACGCTGGTGGTCACTGGGACAATCAGTCGACCCAGATGACCAGCGGTCAGGGCAAAGGAACAGTACCAGTGACCGGTCAACTGGAGCTGGCGATCCAGCCAGGCATAGCTGACCGGGCGCAGTGGACCCAGACCCAGACCGAACAGGGCCACACCCACCCACAGGATGGCCGAGTGAAAGTCAACAAAGACGGATAGGACGGCAGCCGATATCAGGGCCAGCGAGATACAGGATGTGAGGACGATAATCGGACTAACAATTTCACCGGGACCACCGGAACGGGATTTTTGAGGGCCAGGGGAGCTAGTGGTACAAAAGATCAAAATAAACAGACGACTCAGTACCAGAGCGGCCCAATAGAGCGTATTTAGGAGAACGCCGGCTGCCTGATCCTGATGTTCGGCCACGACTGCGAATACGGTCAACAGATTGTAGACTGTCGAATCCAGACCACCGACGAGGATGAAAAACAGAATCATAGCCAACCAGGTATATCGAAAATAGCGAGCTGCACCCCCAGTGGTTCGAAACTCGGGCCCGCCCCCTCCTCCTAGAGGGCCAGCAGCGGTTGATGTGAGATCAGATTTGTAGACTTTACAGGGCATCATACAACAGATGCCCAGATAGCTCAGTGCAGAGAGCAGTGATAGGATGGCCAGAACCAGATAAGCAAATTCCGTTCGATTCAAGGCACGCACACCGTCAATCATTCGATTCCAATAGGTGGAACCGGGCCCTGTCGAAACTGCAACCGATGTAGTACTACTCTCCGACGGTACAGTGGTGGTGGTAGAAGAGATTGGAGTTGCATCTGTAGCCGGGGCAAAGGTGGTCCTAGTCGACGCAGTAACAGGGATTGAAGATGACGAAAAGACTTCAAAAGGCAAGGCGGTAGTGGTCCTCGGTTGAGTACTGGATTGGATCGTCGTCGTACTCAGGGTGAGTAGATGTGGAGGCGGTGAGGAAGTCGGAGACTGGGGATCGACCGGTACCACTACTGTCGTTGTAGTAGCATTATCGACAGTTTCATTGGCCACTTCCTGCTGAGCAAGACTGTCAACTGCTAACAACTGCGGCTGTTCTTGCAGATCGTAGGATAGGGGGCCCGGATCAACTGGTTTCGGTTGCTGCTCTAACTGGAGTCGATTCTTTCGCTTCGTATCCTCCCAGGTATCCTGCTTTCCATGATCCGAACCATCCGCTAGGCTGGGCTTAGCTGGTCTAAAACAGAAAATGTTAACAATTTCTTTAAATATATAGCTTTGACACAGCCAAATTGACTGGCTTATTTTTACTGAGGGAGCCTCCCCCCCCCCCCATTCGAGGTCCCCCATAAAAGCCCCTCCATAAATTTTGACCTCCCCCATAACCCAAAAAATTGCCAGATTTCACCATTTTTACCCAAACTTTTCCGGTGTCGCCGGAATTTTAACGACATTTTCGCTATTTTAGCGTAAAAATCCCCTAAAACTAGTCATTTTCTAGCGATTTTTGGCAATTTTTATACAAAAAACGTAAAACTTTTCAAAATGTTTTCAAAAACTAATATGCCCCCCACTAATATTCTGGTGAGCCCCCCAATCGAAGGGGGAGGGGCAACTTTGAGCCCTCCCCATATCCCCCCATAAATTTTGTCCTAAAAATAAGCCAGATTGACACAACAAACGAACAAAACTATCAATAGACAGATTTACTGACTTGATGTCTTGGTTGTAGAAATCCAGTTTTCCTACTCTAAAACCAGCATAGTCATTCTTCGCAACATTTACTTCACGGAACAGAAGTTCAACATTCAAGAGCACACCACCAACGTCTTCAAAAACTAAAAAATATATGTATACTCTAGCTATCAACGAACCTTGACGGCGTCATCATAGCTGTAGTGGTAGTAGTTAGATTACTTCCGTCGTCACCATCAACATCTGTCCCATTACCATTCAGACTCCCAAACTGACTGGATTGGTTAAACACTGACAAATCCATCCTTCCATCCAAGGAGGTTGGATTATCTTCCTGTCTGGGAATCCGTTTCAATACCTTTCGAAGCAGCTGTTGAGCCGAATCCGGTACTGTGGTGACTGAATCTGAACTACTGCTACTTCCAGGACTACTACTACTGCTGATTCCATCCACGGAAAGGGAGGAGGAGGAGGAGGGTGGAACGAAGTGACTGAAGACAAAGGGAGAGGTGACGAGACTGGCCAGAAGACCGCCCAGGGCCAGGGCCAGATAGAAGGAATGATAGACACGATAGTTGCGGCGCCACAGGACAGACATCATACTATAGCCGCCTGAAAAACAAATTAGCCACATTGTGCAAAAACTACTTACATACAACTCAATCCATACACTGCTGCCGTGTAAACAGCAGTATCAATGGATAGCAGGCAAGCTAAAAAAGTCAAACTTGAAGTGGTGCAGTTACAGAATAACGAAGAAATGATATCCGAGTTTACCCCCTAACGGTACGAAAAATTGTAAAAGGGCGCAATATACAGAACCGGACTAAATTCTCAATTAGTTTGAGAGGAGAATATTCAATGGAAGCCCGGCAATAATTTGGGATTTAATGTAACTTAAGAAGTTAGCCGCACCTCTTTCCAACAGTCCAAGACAGAAACCTTGTATAATGCAAAGAAGTGATATACTGGACAGGCTGAGCTTCCACGGAATAATGAGCAACAAAACTGATAATACTGTCAATGATCCCATCATAACAAACAGGGCATTCAATATCCTATACACCATTGTGCCTATGAAATACAAAATATATACAAGAAATAAATAATGAAAACCAAAACAAATATACATTACACAAAGCAAAAAATCAATGAAACCGTTTAGAAAAAAGGTGTCAATGATGAATGGAAACAGAGTAGTCCGACCGAAAGCATTATTAAGCTCCTGATTTGATAAATCACCAGTTCGATTTCAACGATACAAACTGTAGTCTCGCAAAAGAGAAAGTTAGTTAGGCCGGTTGCTCTACAGAACTCTTCCAAAACATTATCACACATAATAAGATAAGATAAAAAGAGATGTCTCTAGGCGCGGACATCCATCGGAAAGTGATATTATAAATCACTGAAGACGGTTTTCACAGATATTATTACATGCGCAACATAAACATCAGAGAGACCATAAGTCTAAGGTTTTTGCTGATTGGAAGAAACGTTTATAGCTAAAAATAAGATTACAGCAGCGACAGTCTCACCAAAAAGTACACCAAAGACGGCTCCAGCCGCATTTGCTGACACCAAGGCCACAACGGACTGAAACTGGGTCACACCCGTACCAGACTTGGCCTGCAAATCTGGCAACGTTGAGCCAATTACACCAAGATTCATACCCTAGAAAAAAGTAATCCATTAATGAGCTAACAAATGTTTAATTGTTCATTCCCCACTCAATGGAAGCCGTTAAGCTACTGTGGTGAGGACTGACAACGGAGAAGAGAATTGAAAGTCACTAACTCAAACACTGTTCGATTTTTAGCCGATTAAAATTTTAAGTCAAAAATACCGAAACTAAAATGGTACAGACTGATACAGGGCAAATACGTACAGTAAAATAAATTTATTAATAAATATTAAATATTAAAATATTAAAATATTTAAAATATGAAATATTAAATATTAAAATGTTAAATTATATTACAACTTCGATCCGCTTGATTTCTGTCCCCAGCCAAGACACTAGTGTACTGAAATTGCCAATTATTTTTCAATGAACCCGTTCTAGAAAATGGCAGCAATGGAGAACTCGAAAAGGCAAGAAACATTTCGTTTAAAAATCTTCTTTACTTCTCACAAAGTTCTTTACATTCCCTTTTCCAACGATAACACCAATTGAGTCAGAAATTACTGTACTTTCTTATGATTTTAATTATTCCTTATTACTATTATATTACAACTGTCCGACTATGTACGTAGTCTGGAACTGCGTGATAGATAACAGGCAACATATTAAATTCTTGCTTACTATATTAAGAAAGGCCAAGAATACAAGGATAGCCTTGCAACTGACAACACGACTAGATTCTGAAGGAGCCTCTCCAGGCATGGCTTTATGACTGACACCGTTACCAAGCAAAAGACGCTGAAATAAAAACAGGAAAAATATTGATAAACCAAATATCATCAGCGTAGCCTCATTTTTGAAACAGTTTCGGAACTGAGACCCTGAAAACTGCAAAATGTTATCGACTAAACCAATGCTGAGATTAAGACTAGAGCAGGACCAATAAATTTAACCTTTCCAAATAAATTTATCCCTTGTTGAAACAAGGGCAAAACTTTGAACATTCATAACAGACGCAAAAAACCCTCCCAATTAAAAACTAAAGACTAACCCGAAAAAACCTCACAACGTGCGACAAGAGCTATAAATAGATGAGGGTTATTAACATTTCACAGTTGGATCGGAAACATTCTAAGGACAAGTCAACTAACTTAATTAAGGATTCTAAATCAAACAGAGACTGTCTCAGGCTCTCACCAAGATAAGCTTTACCGGAACTGAAAGGAAAAATCTAAGCACTAAAGTTGACCCAGATATTAAAACCAGTATCCTTCTATATATATGAGATTGGGAGAAGAGCAAATCCTAGCTTTAAATTAAAATTTTGAATAGGACCACGGGAGTGTCTTTCTATCGTTAAAGATAATATCATTGGGAACATTGAGCTTCCTGGGCGTGAAGTTTGATTGGAAACTGTGTTTTGCCCCCCATGTAGCAGACGTCAGATCCAGAGCGCAGAAGCGCATCGCCATCCTCAGCGCCCTGGCAGGGCGCAGCTGGGGTCCTTCTAAAGAAGATCTGCGGATGATCTTTATCTCCTACATCAGATCTTTGATGGAGTATGCAGCCTCAGCTTGGTTTCCATCTATTTCTGCCTCAACAGCAGGGAAGCTAGAATCTGTGCAGAATCAGGCTATAAGGAAGATTACCGGCTGCTTGCCGGGCACACCCGCTGACTATGCCCGCCTGGAGGCAAACCTCATGCCATTCTCGCTTCGGGCCAGGGAACTGGTCATGACTGGAGTCGAGAAGGGCCGGCGACTCCCGGAAGCCAATCCCAGAGCTGAAATCTGCGAACGCACTATCCGACAACGCCTGCCCTCCCAAGACTCCTGGAGGGAGTGCGGCAAAAGATATCTGGAATCCACGGAACTGACGGGCAAAAGAAGAGAACCTCTATGCCTGCCGACCGTCTGTCCCTGCGACTACCCTGAAAACCTATCCTGCTTCGACTCAGTCCCAGTTCTGGGGAACAGACGCAAAGATGAACTAACCGACGCGGAACTGCGGACCGCCACCTATGAGGCCCTCAGCAGACTGCCAGACGCCAACTACACCATCTGGACCGATGGTGCAGTCACCGGCGAAGACAGAAGCGGTGGAGTTGGAGCCATCGTAACCGATGGAAGAGGAAACGTCCTGGCAAACCTAGAAACGGCTGCGGGACACTTGTGCTCCAGCCTAAGGGCCGAGGAAACGGCCTTCCTCAGCTGTCTGAAATGGGTCTCGCACAACACTCCTGAAACCACGGCGGAGATAAGAATATGCACGGATTCAAAATCTCTGGTCCAAAAAATCCAAAGCGGCCCCTTGAAACCTGTATCAGTCCTGGAGAAGGAAATCTGGGACTATCTCTGCTCGGTGTCCGCTCGAGGTACCCACATTACAATGCAATGGGTACCCAGCCATGTGGGTATAAGTGGAAACGAAGCTGCAGATCAACTTGCAAAATCAGCCGCCTCCCTGGACCAAAGCAACATCGGGGTAGATATGCTATCTGCTAAGGCAGCCATCAAACGCTTTGTCAGGGAAGAATGCCGCAGACTTTGGGCCCAATGTGACAGTGAAAATATCTTCGACGGGAACGTCCCCGTCGACCCAGCTCTGGAAGCTAACTTGAACCGGAGAGAAACAGTTACTCTCTCTCAGCTACGCTGCAAGGGACATTCCTTGCTCCTTGCGTCTCAGAAATTCCGCATGGGGATATCCCAGACCCCTGCCTGTCCAGATTGTGGGCATGCAGAGGAAGATCTAGCCCACCTTCTTCTGCACTGCCCTTCCCACACAAATCCCCGACGACGCCATCTCGGAACCAGGCCAAGGCTTGACATTCTTTCCAAGGGTCCTCCAAGGGTACTGGCTTTTCTCCGGGATGTGGGCCGGCTCTAGCCGTCCCAGCCACATTGGATTTCCAGGATTGGCCCAGGAACAGGAAGAAGAAGAAATTGACAAAAAATGTATATACTTCAGATTTCTTGAAGAAAAGAAAATAATACATACACAAAACCAGAAATTTGCAGACTAGCAAGGATGTGTAAGTTTTATCACTGGCTAAATGTTTTGACAGTTCGCACACCAAGGACTAAGTCACCGGCGTAAGCATTCAGTTCAGAATTTAGAAGAAGGGGGGCAACACTGAAACGGGTGATGTGGTCCGGAGCGAAATATATAACAGATTTGCAATGAAAATAGCCATTTTCTTTTTGGCACCTAGGAGGGAGGTCTGATCTAAAGTTGAGGGCAAACGAAGTTTTTAAAAATTTTTAACCTAGAATTTATCCTCGAAAAAATCCCATCGCAAGACGGAACGAACAATATCAGATCCTACTTACGTAGTTTCGCTGACAGTTCAAAAATTGCTGCAAATTTTCGAAAGAGCTTAGTCCAATTTACAGTAAACTAGACAAACATAAAAATTCAATTAACTTCTAAGCCTCTAGTACAATTCTCAGAACGTTGAATTACTTCACGTATGCTAGAAGAAAAAGTAAAGAGCCTTAATCAGCATCAGCTCAAGCGGAGAACATTTGGAGATGATTTGAAAAAGCCGACATCTCTTCATACGAAATAGGAAAAACGTCAAAATAAGAAAAAGCTATTGAAAAATTAGATTTGTCAAAAAATTCTCAAACTACTATAAATAAGCAAACCGCAGAATGTAAAATAAGACATATATATAAGCTTAATAGTTGCAACATACTATGGTAACGTGTTCGCCTTCACAGTACACACTGTAGCAACTAAAACAACGGACGGTTCAACTAAAAACCTGCGACAAGTTTAAAATCAGGCACACCAAATAAATCAGTGATACAGAATAGCGCCAACAAGCCAACAGCCAGTGACAATAGCATTCGCTTGATAACTTTATAACCATAAAGGTATCTTATAGGACATTCATAAACGCAGTTAAGCTATGCATAATCTGATAACAATACTTGCAACGATGATAACAGAACATCAAACAGTTTGAAATGTGTGCATACGCTAGTATATCAATAATGGTAATAGGGTAGGTAATGTTCTATATGGCAAGCCTGAACAGCAGGGTAAAGGTGATCAGAAAAAAGCATACACATAAATGCGGTAATGCGGAACATAAATGACGCTATGAACAAAGCCTTTTTTGGAAGGTAGCTTGCAAAGTACACATATATACTCCCGCCAGTTTACAGACGAATTCGAAATACCAAATATTTATAGTTTATTTATATAGTTTATTAGCTAGCAGCATTGTTCGAAAAATACTTGGTATCCAAGGCCGCACCCAGGGGGAGGGTTCAAGGGTCCTAGACCCACCCCTTTTGAGATGACTATAAATTGCAAAATGAAATTTTCAATCACTTTTATAGAAAATCTCACTATTTTTGAAAGAATTAAGCAGTTAGTGAATGCTTTTGGTGTGAAAGGGCAAACATTTTGCAACGTTAAGTGAGCTCCGCACTAAATTATTTTCAGGTTTGACCATGAACCCCCTTCTGCTAGACCTTGGATCCTCCCCTTTCTAAAATCCTGGGTGCGGGCCTGTTGGTTCCTCCCAAACATTTAAATTTAAAAAAATTAAAACTTAAAAATTTAAATATGGTGTCCTCCTCCATTCATACACATGCACAATGAATGTACTAATGATAACTCTCTCACAACTGCTACTAGAAATGTTGGTGTTTAGGTCACATCCGATCAAAGTCAAAGCTTAATGACATCTGAAAAGAAGTCTAGGTATAAACAAGTAATGAAAATGCTCCTCCGGAGCATGAAAAAGTAATATGGGCGGTGGTGAGGTTCTAAAATCAACAGAGGACTAGTTTTAAAAATGCTTAATATGGGGGCTAGGTTCAAAAAAAGAAGAGGACTAGGTTGTGGGCGAATTAATATGGGCACAGCTTCGCCGAGCAACCCATATTCGCGGACTGAAAAAGTTTTACACATATTACATATGTATATGTATACCAGTGTTCAGATTTAGTTACGGTGCGTAAATAATATACAACTCTGATAAACGAGTGCTAATGAAAGCAAACATTTCTTCCAATAAACTCTTAACATTTACTGTGCATTTTAACCATTTATAAGAAAAGTCTATATTTCAGCAATAATTTCAGGACTCTCTCCGACGATCTTGTATTTCCATTGAACCGCTAGCTTTACAATCATAGCCTTGGTTGTTTTTTCTCGTTGCTTGCCATAGTCCAGCACAAACAAATTAGTATAGTTTACGTTTGTATATATACCTAGCTAATCTACATAACTTTCTATGCAAGCAACTTGCAGCGATTGTTTAACTGCTGGAATTGTTATTATTGACTGACAATAATGGCATTGTATATGACAATCGCCATGGCGAAGCGTGAAAGCCCGCGAATATGGGTTGCTCGGCGAAGCTGTGCCCATATTAATTCGCCCACAACCTAGTCCTCTTCTTTTTTTGAACCTAGCCCCCATATTAAGCATTTTTAAAACTAGTCCTCTCTTGATTTTAGAACCTCACCACCGCCCATATTACTTTTTCATGCTCCGGAGGAGCATTTTCATTACTTGTCCTTCTGTCGTTTTAAAGGCTCCCTTTCCAGCCGTGTGCTTACTGATACAAGGAGCTTTAAAAATGCCATAGGCATTTGTATACAAGCTCTCAGCCATCCAGCTATATCTCCAGCAGCTTGAACCAGGAACTGGTTCAACTTTGAACCAGTTGAACTAGATCTGGCCAGCCATGGCCAACAGGTCGGTGGGGCCATTTTTTGGGGGTGGTATAGTGACAAAAGTTGATCGCCTCGCCAAGGGCTTTAATTTGATACCAGACTTGACCACTTTTGAAGACTTTCATTTTTGACCCACACCGGACCCACTGTGGATGGGGCACCCACCCACAGGTCGGTGGGGCCACTTTTTGGAGGTGGTGTAATGACAAAAGTTGATCGCCTCGCCAAGGGCTTTCATTTGATGCCAAACTTGACCACTTTTGAAGACTTTCACTTTTGACCCACACCGGACCCACTGTGGGTGGGGCACCCACCCACAGGCCGGTGGGGCCACTTTTTGGGGGTGGTGTAATGACAAAAGTTGATCGCCTCGCCAAGGGCTTTCATTTGATACCAAACCTAACCACTTTTGAAGACTTTCATTTTTGACCCACACCGGACCCACTGTGGGTGAGGCACCCACCCACAGGTCGGTGGGGCCATTTTTTAGGGGTGGTATAGTGACAAAAGTTGATCGCCTCGCCAAGGGCTTTAATTTGATACCAGACTTGACCACTTTTGAAGATTTTCATTTTTGACCCACACCGGACCCACTGTGGGTGGGGCACCCACCCACAGGTCGGTGGGGCCACTTTTTGGGGGTGGTGCAATGACAAAAGTTGATCGCCTCGCCAAGGGCTTTCATTTTATACCAAACTTGACCACTTTTGAAGACTTTCATTTTTGACCCACACCGGACCCACTGTGGGTGGGGCACCCACCCACAGGTCGGTGGGGCCACTTTTGGGGGGTGGTGTAATGACAAAAGTTGATCGTCTCGCCAAGGGCTTTCATTTGATACCAAACTTGACCACTTTTGAAGACTTTCATTTTTGATCCACACCGGACCCACTGTGGGTGGGGCACCCACGCACAGGTCGGTGGGGCCATTTTTTGGGTGTGGTATAGTGACAAAAGTTGATCGCCTCGCCAAGGGCTTTCATTTTATACCAAACTTGACCACTTTTGAAGATTTTCATTTTTGACCCACACCGGACCCACTGTGGGTGGGGCACCCACCCACAGGTCGGTGGGGCCACTTTTTGGGGGTGGTGTCATGACAAAAGTTGATCGCCTCGCCAAGGGCTTTCATTTGATACCAAACTTGACCACTTCTGAAGACTTTCATTTTTGACCCACCCCGGACCCACTGTGGGTGGGGCACCCACCCACAGGTCGGTGGGGCCATTTTTTGGGTGTGGTATAGTGACAAAAGTTGATCGCCTCGCCAAGGGCTTTCATTTGATACCAAACTTGACCACTTTTGAAGACTTTCATTTTTGACCCACACCGGACCCACTGTGGGTGGGGCACCCACCCACAGGTCGGTGGGGCCACTTTTTGGGGGTGGTGTCATGACAAAAGTTGATCGCCTCGCCAAGGGCTTTCATTTGATACCAAACTTGACCACTTCTGAAGACTTTCATTTTTGACCCACCCCGGACCCACTGTGGGTGGGGCACCCACCCACAGGTCGGTAGGGCCACTTTTTGGGGGTGGTACAATGACAAAAGTTGATCGCCTTGCCAGGGGCTTTCATTTGATACCAAACATGACCACTTTTGATGCCTTTCATTTTTGACCCACACCGGACCCACTGTGGGTGGGCGCTGTGGGTCAGGGGTCACATCCACCGATCTCGGCACTATGCTCATCGTGTTCAGCAACCCCGATTTACTAAATATGGGTACTACCCCAAAGCCGAAAAACGCCATTTTTAGTGACTTTTAGGCCATTTCTAGTAAAAGTGGGACTTAGAAACTTTTCGCCCAAACAGGCCAAAAAATGCAAAGTTTGGGTCCACCTCCTGAAAGCTACAGAGCGAAATTAAAAAATCCCCCTCGTTACTTTGTGCGCATAGTCCGAAATATTCAAATAAAATAAACCAAACCGATCTAGCTGCTAGCCTGTGAAAAAAGTTGATTTCAACCGAAGTGCCAAAATAGCGAAAGTCCGACTTTGGGGCCTTGGCACAGAGCCAAAGTTGGCCAGGTGCCAAAATGACCTTCGTTTGGTAGCATGGGGGGATACTGTCTACCAACATATCATAGTAGCATTGGACCAAAATGCCCACATCGTTCCAACACTTCGCTAGAAAATGCACTTCCAATAAGCGTTATTAACCGAGAAAAAAAACAACAGCACGGTAACTCTCGCATAGTACAAAATTTCGAAGTTCCGAATTTTAACCAAAAGTATGGTGGTACTTGTAGTACTACTCGAGTACTTTACGATGGTAACATTTTTATCCCTCCCGGACCTCTAATTAGCTGGCACCAGGCCAACACTGTCTCCAGAGGGCCGCGCAGACGCCTTTATACCCATATTATGTAGGGGCGCTATCGCGCCCCTACATAAAATAAAATTTCAAGGATGTGAACCAGTCAAAGGATAACTGAAATCGTTCCTAAGTCGGCGGCAGCGGTTTATCCAAGATTTTGAAGCGAGGAATTGAAAATTGGTAAAAATTGCTATTGAGGTAAAACTAAGAAAGATGTGGGGACAACAGTATAAAGAAACTATACTTGACAGCGTTTCTAAGCAGGTGCAAGGCGCGCCGAAGTGCAAAACATTTCTCTGCGAATGGTAAAATTTGGTCTAATAATATTTAAAACAGTCTTTTTGTTGCGAGAAAAGGGAGATTCCGTCGGACCCACTTCCCCATAGACGCTTGCTCATTTTTACCGGGAAATGGGAACCAGCCCAATCGGCTACCTCTTCCTCATTTGAGGAGCCCCCAATAAATCCAGACCTTTTTCCAAACACAAGTTTTTGCCAAATTTGACCATTGTCACCCTAAATTTTCAATACGGTTTGTGTTTCGCCAAATCTTTTAAGACCTTTCGCTATCTTCGTTTGAATGCACCCAAATATAGCCATATTTTAGAAAATATTGGTGGATTATACGCAAACGAAAAACTCTCCAGAAATATGCCATCAAACTCATGGGGGGACCCATATGAAGCCCTATTGGCCCCAGAAATAATTTACCTAAAACAAGCCAGAGAGATGTCTACTATACGTAAACGTAGTCGTTAATCCGGGATTTGGAGGACTGGAGTACACACCTTGTGCCCTGCCCTTTTGAGCATTCGCAGTCAGAATACACAGTCATGGGCGGATCCAGGGATGGGGGGGTACCGTTCCTCGTCGCAATTCAAGATAATAGAAAAATTCAAGAGAGGAGATTAAAGGAAAATATCGAAAAACTGGCAAAAATCGAAGAAAAAATCGAAGAATAAAAATTCCAATATTTATATACCTAAATCTGGGTATGTCCGTTTTCACGTTGCAGCTTTTTTTACCAGAAAAGGAATCCATTTCATCTTAGTACGTATGTCCGTTTATTATATATTATTATTATTATTAACTTGGTTACCGCACCTGTCCCAATCTATCTCGAGATTGAGTGGATCGACTTGTCTAAAATTTTGCAAGTAGATAGGGATTGGGTTGGGGTAAGGCCTTCGCAGACACTTGGGGGCCCACCCCAATGCGGTATGCAAACTTCGATACGGTGATGTTGTAAATGGTCAAAATTAAAAGTAACGGAAGCCGGAATATTTGGTTCATTCGAAAGCTCTCGTTGAGTAGATAAAAAGTTGTAATACGGGCAAAGCGATTAAATGCTGCCCGGAATTTTAGTTACGGAGCTTCAAGTTGATAAAAAATGATCTACTCGACCAAAATGACCAAAGTTGAAGTTTTACAAAAATATGGTGAATATCATGGTATATGCTCAAAAGGAAGCTCTCTATATACGTATATATGTGGAGAACACTACGTAATATTGATCACCGGCTTGATCAGCAGCTTCTACTGAAAGCCATCGCGATAAATAGAAAAAGAAGTGGCAACCCCTTCACATTGCTTGTTTTAAAAATTTTCTTGGTTCTATAAAATGAAAAGAACTAAAGATTAGAAGGACGATTTTGGGTGCAAAATAAAATAAAATTCTTCCACATCTGGAGGCCATTTCGCCCGGGTCCCCAGTGGAAGCATTTTTCGGATAATTAACTTCTTGTTGAAACTTTTCAATAATTGCTGATATTATCCTTAGTTTTGAGAAAAAACGTTAATTGATGCTAATATTACAAGCCACCTCAAAAATTTGTGTTCAAGAAACAAACCCCTAAAACAGACAAGCTCCCCCAGCACCGACCCCATGTTAATGTAACATGGTCACTTCAGTTTGGACAAAACTCCTTCTAGCATACAACTAAAGCCTCAGTAGTTCCGTTGGCACAGCGATCGGAGTATTAATCCGGAAGTCGTAGTTCGGAAATCCACCTGAGGCCCGAATTTTTCGGGTTGTCCGGTTCACCGGAGGCTAGGGACAGGGAACTCCAATGAGAATTCTCCCCCACACCTGACCCAAACTGGGCTTATTGTAGTGATTTTTTTCTTGGGTAGCTTCTTGGGGAGGGGCCCCAAAAGTCCGAGGGGCAAGGAATTTTGGGGGGCGAATTTTTCTGGAATACACTGTAAAAGTTGATTTTTTGCAAAAATAGCCAGATTCAGTGGTCAAACAGGAAAAAATGAGTAAAATTCTCAGGCAAAACAGAAAAAGTTTGAAAAATTGTCCTTCTGAGCGAATATTTCAGGGCAAAATTTGGTGTCAAAAGGGACAGTCTCTGATTGGGGGGGGGCGAATTTGTGGGAAGATCGTTTATGGGGGACCACCTCCCCACTAAAATAAGAATGGCCCGAACACAAGCAAGTTAGCTACCTAAAGACACTAACGTATAATATGTTAACTAAGTATATATATATATATACCTGATCATTCTTCACGAACAAAATGTCGTCATCATCTTCATCTTCATCGTCGTCATTTGCATAATCCCTGGAGTTGTCTCTAAGGCACGATTCACCATTTTCACTGCTCAATGAATCGCGACTGCGAGGGATTACTAAAACAACTTCTTATAATAAGCATAACGTATCTAATACAAGTAACAAAAATGCTCCGCACAAAAGGGGATAATATGTGTGTTGGGCGCCTATGCATATCTTTAAATTTCGGTTGAGAAACTAAAGGCATAAATCCGACACAGCAACTTTTGGTGGATGGTTACATGGCGAAAGTTCTTCCGTTCGCTTCGGGCTTTCATTTGACACCAAATGTGACCGCTTTTGAAAAAATCTATTTTTGACCCAAAATCGCCTATAAGTCTCCGCCCCGTCCCACCACAGCACTCTATAGCCACTTAGCATACACTGTTCCATGACAAAAGTTTCTCAGCTCACTTAGAGCTCTCATTTGATACCAAATTTGACCGCTTTCGAAAAATTTAATTTGTGACCCAAACATGGGCGCACCAGGGGGGGGGGGTTCCGACCCCTCCCGAGAATTTTTGGGAAAGAAGGCACAAATTGAGATATTTACAGTGCATAAAACTAAAAAATATGGCGCTTTTCTATCTCAATTTTTAAAATTTTTGTCGCCTGCAGCGTCGAATGTTTTTTGAGGTCACTTTTGGGTATACCCTCACTTAAAGGTCTGGCCTGAACGCATGGAGAGGGCCCAGGGGCTCAAACTTACAGGCTGTAATGTGGAGATGTGTGGCTATCACCATGCAAAAAATAAGATCTCTGTTACTTTCCTGAGTCAGGGTGAGGTCATCAGTAGGCAAAAAATACCGAATGCATTTTTCTAAGTCTAAGTATATACAGTACATTTCATGAAATCCAGGACTGGTGGCGTAATTTCCAAATTGGCGAAAACAGCAAAATGTCGCGAAGTATCAGCGATTTTCGCCAAAGTTGGCGAAAACTTCGAACAAAGTTGGAGAAAAAAACAAGAATTGTCGCCAATTAAACAACACTTTTCGCGAATTTTGGCGAAAATTGCCATCGCTTCGCGATATTTCGCCAATTTGGAAATTACGCCACCAGTCCTGGATTTCATGAAATGTATATACTGTATATAGTATCTTTAGAACAAAAGAACGAAAACTTTGAACGGCCATATCTCAAAAGTGTCAAAATATTACTCAGCACTTTCTGCTTCTCTCAGGTGACGATATATATATACAATGTTACGATACAGCAAATTAAGGAATCTTATGCTTACTGGATAAATTCTTCAGGACCCGGACATCGTCAGGATATCTATTGGATCCAGACATTCTTGGCTTGTCCAGCAAATTTATGAAAGTATATAAATACCTAAAGAAAATAACGCACATAGCTTGAACCATAGGTGTAACGGGGATTTGGGTTGGGGGGCCCCCTCCCCCGGAATTTTGGGGGGGGGCCCTTTTTAGAGCCCCCCCCAAACCTCCCCCAAAAACTTTTTTTCTATTTTTATGTCAAAAATCGCGTTTTCAGCCATTGCTAATGCCAAAAAACATTCAACTATGAAGTAATTTTGACATTAGACAGGGGTTTTAAACTCGAAAACTTGATTGCCAACATGTTTCTAAGTCTAAAATAAGGTCAACATTGAGCCAGAAAGTCCATAAAACTGTTAAAAACGTGTATTTCTCGCAATAATAAACACTTTAAGCCAAAAATTTGGACTTTTTTGAAAAATTTTGCATAATTTACCCGAAAAATACCACTTTTTGGCCAATTTTTCGCGCCTGCGGCGCGACTACCCCCCCTCCCCGGTTGGGGGGGGTTTGTAAAAATGGCTGGGGCTGGGGGGGTTACCCCCCCCCAATTATATACACCTATGGCTCGAACTGCATGCAAAATAAACTCTTTAGCGCACCGTCGAAAGTAACGACGGCTACCCCCGCCCCCAGGGGCAGTGGCGGATCCAGGGGGGGGGGCGGGGCCCCCCCTTTGCGATTTGGGCCCCCTCCTTTGACATTCCGGGCCCCCCCTAGAAAATTTTTTCAGCTGTTTATAATGCATAGTTCGAGTGGAAATTAAGCATAATTTTAATAAATTCCACAAATTTTTAAAAAATTTCGCCTGCGGCGCACTTATACTTCCGTGCTGCTTTATTATATATATACGTACTTAATTCTGTGACAGAACATCTGTCTCTTAAAGTGTCTTCTATTTTGTTTCCTTTCTTGTTTTGTAAGTATATAATTAATTGTACTCAACGCTTTCAGTTTATTTCATGACTATATACCGGGTTATATATATATATATATATATATATATATATATATTTACAAGTTTTATTTTGCTTTCATAACGTATATATATATATATATAAATGGGCAATGCAAGATTGATAATTGGCAGCTTCTGAAAGTGTTCTAGAATAAATCGTGGAAGTGAAAAATTCTGAAAAGCATCCAATTCCCGTTTTGGTTTTCCACTGATCGATTATACAACTCAATAACTCATCTCATCTTAACTAATCTTTTTAAACATTTGAATTGCTGAAATTTCCACGATTTCAAAAAATTCTTCAACTTTCAACCCCCCGTTTCGCACATTGTCTTTGTTGCCCTTGTAGCTTGTCCTCTTTATTGCCACCATTCCTTATATATATATAGTCAGGGGGGGGGGAAACACAAATAGGGAAGCAAGCCTCCAACTTTTTCTTCGTTTGGATTTGGATCGGTTTGAGTATACCGTTACGTACCGTGGGCAAATACCCATCCAATCGTATATTCAAACTTCTCTTATACCTCTCTCAGCTTAGGCGATAACAGGATTTGTCCATGTTTTTTTTACCCGCAAATCGGGGAAAAAAACATGGTGCGGGGAAAAAACATGGCCCGGATTTCTACCAACCAACCATTTAGGGTGCTTTAAAAGCGTTGTTTCAGCTGTTTTCAGCGTGCAAAACTACCTAGGCACCATTCCAACCTCACAGAAAGCTTAAAAACCGACTTTTTGGTCAAAATGCCAAATCCGCTGTATCTAACCAGTTTGGGCATGAAACCTGCTGGGAACTGGCCATAATATGCAGAATATCGGTAGAAATAAGTTAGTTGTGTTAAAAATTGCAATATCCCACCATTTTTTAAGTTTTTTGAAAATTTTCATTTTTACCATTGAAACTTATGAAACCTAGCATGTTGATGCTGCAAATCAAATTTTCGAGCTAGAAGCTTCAACAATGCCCAAAGTTGGCATATTTTGAGGTTTTTAATGGTTTTAAAGCATTCTCTTTCATATAGAAGCATTAGTTACGCCTTCCTGAAGCATACGCAAAAATTTGAAAATTTGGTCACCATGTTTTTTTCCCCGCTCTAGTGGACCCCATGTGGGGGAAAAAAACATGGTCAAATTTTTTTACTGGGTTGACGTAGGGGAAAACCACTATTGCCATGTGATAGAGCAAGTCAAATTATACCAATTTATAGTAGCCAAAGTTGGATAGTTGGTTAGATATATACTTGCAAACTTTCGAAAATCCTTAGCATTTTGGCCCATTTTGGGAGGTCAACTTTGGTCAAGTACTGTGCTTACAGATTCGAACTCAGAAACCAATCTGGTACTGTAGGGTATACTTCTAGACTTGCTCTTTCTAATGGGCTATACTAGGCAGCTGCAACTGCTATGGTTGGGGAGTAGGCGACCATGTTTTTTTTCCCCCTCTTTTCCGGCATGTTTCCCCCCCCTGACTATATATACGTATAATATACTTATACTATTTTACTGCAAGTTTTTCACTTCGTAAGTTACTATATATTATATATATATATACACACATGTATATACATCTCCATTTTATTTATTTAAACTTTTCAAAAGTTTGCATGCCGGATTTTTTCCAATTTCAAAAAATTCTTCAACTTCTGGGGGGCTCTGCCCCCCAGACCCCCCGTGTGCTTCTTGTGTTTATAAATTCTCCATGCTTTGCTTCACTCACGGGATACTGTTGTTTTCCAATTGGCAAGTGAACTAACCTTTCTATTATTTTCTTGAACTATTTTCTTGAAAAAATATTTTGTTCCTGGAAAAGCAAATTTTTACCACCCCCCCCCCCAGAAAAAAATTGGTTACCCCAAAGAAAAATTTTTCAGCGGGCCCCCCCCCCTTTTCAAAATCCTGGATCCGCCACTGCCCAGGGTTTTTTCCAAAACGGTCAGTGGGCATTTTAGTGGACAAACTTAGGATTGAGTGGGCAAATTTAGAGATCGGTGGGCAATATTACAAAATTTTGCTAAGCTATTTTTAACCTTAATTTTAACTTTGCTTTAATTAATAACGTGTTTTATTTCATATCATCTAATTTCCTGTCGTCTTCTTTAGTTGTGCCTTAAGCAATCTTAGTTTTTATACAATACAGGGTTCTTATACATATTAAAACAACAGCAGGGGATCTGGGGGGCGCAGCCTGTAGCGGCGTCAGGATTTTTTGAAGGGGGGGCCGACCCAAAAATCCGGCGCCCTTTTTTCGGGAAATCCAAAATTTTTGCCAAATTTTAGCAAATTGTACCTCCATTTTCCAAAAATTTTCTCAAATTTTTGCAAAAATTTGCCGATTGTTGAAAAAATTTATTATATAAATAAACTCAAATTATGCATATAAACAACTGAAAAATATTTCAAGGGGGGGGGCCGACCATAGTTTCCCTGGAAATTTTGGTTGGGGGGGGGGGTAAACTTCGGAAATTTGGTGGTCGACCCCCGAAATGTGATGGGGTTTAACCGTACCGCCCCTTACCGAACCCCCCCCCCCCCCCAAATTCGGACCTCAGAAAATTCAAAAAATGGCCAAAAAATGCAGAATTTTCTGTAATTTAGCCCTTTTTTCATCAAAATAAGGCTTGTTCTTAACGTTTTAGGCGTTTTTGCACCGTTTTAAAGCGATTTTAGGCCAAAATTTTAGAAAAATTTTTCAAAAAATGACCATTTTTCGACCAAATTTAGCTAACTTTTTGGGTCCAAAAATCGTTGGGGGGGGGTTCGGGGGGGGGGGTAGCCAAAAGTGGGGGGAGGGATAGTCCAAAAATCTGGGAGGGGGTAAATTTGGTCGAAAATTTTGGGGGGGGGGATACCCCCCCCCCAACCCCCCCCCCCTAAGGAAACTATGGGGCCGACACCCCAAAGGGGGGGCCGGGCCGCGGCCCCCGGGCCCCTCCCCTGGCGCCGCCACTGCGCAGCCCCCACAAGCTGAACGTATTTTTCAAATTTTGATATTTTTGCACATGTTTTGAGTCATAGTTTCCATTTTCTGCAGTTACATTTTTCTATAAATACAAATTTTGTAACATTTCGAGGAGACATACAAGAAATTAACAATAAGTGAACTAAAGTAAAGTTAATCAAATTACAATTTAGTAGTGACACAGGAACCACAGCGGGGGGTCTGGGCCTGGGGGGGGGCGGCAGCATCCCAGAAAAAACTTTAAGATTTTTTAAAAATTAGCAATAAAACCGTAATAGAAATGTTCACTTGTTTTACCTCTGTGGTTCAATTTTTCAGTGGGCAAACTGCTGGGCAAATTTAAATTTGAGTGGGCAAACTTTTGGCCGAGTGCGCAAACGCCCCCAATTTTGTCCAAAAAAACCGTGCCCCGCCGCCGCCCCCCAACATTTTGAGCAAATTTACCCCCCCCCCCGAGACCTCTCCCCCAAACCATAGGTGTACCAGGCTACAGTTTACCCCCTGTGAGACCACCCCCCAGTGGCGGCGCCAGGGGGGGGGCCCGCCCGGGGCCCCCCCCTTCGCGATTTGGGCCCCTCCCTTTGGGGTGTCGGGCCCCCCCCTTGAAAAATTTTTCAGCTGTTTATATGCATAATTTGAGTGTTTTTAAGAAATTTTTTTAAAAAATTGGCAAATTTTTGCTAAAAATTGAAAAATTTTTGCTATAAATTGAAAAATTTTTGCTTAAAATCGAAAACGTTTTGCTAAAATTTGAGAATTTTTTGGGAAATCAAGGTAAAATTTGCCAAAAATTGGCACTAGTCAATTTCCCTGGAACTTTGGGTCTCGGGGGGGGGGGGTAAATCTTGGCCGACCTCCGAAATGTGATGGGGGGTACCCTCCCCAACCATAGGTGTAACGGGGATTTGGGTTGGGGGAGGCCCCCCTCCCCCAAAATTTGGGGGCGGGCCCCCTTTTTAGACCTCCCCCAAACCCCCCCCCAAGACCCCCCCCAAACCTCCCCCAAAAAATGTTTTCAATTTTTATGCCAAAAATCGCATTTTCAGCCATTGCTAATGCCAAAAACTTCCAACCATTAATTAATTTTAACATTAGACAGGGCCTTTAAACTCGACAACGTGATTGCCAACATGTTTCTAACTCCAAAATAGGGTCAATATTGAGTCAGAAAGTCCATAAAACTGTTTAAAACGTGTATTTCACGCAATAATGAACACCTTAAGCCAAAAATTTGGACATTTTTGAAAAATTTTGCAAAATTTACCCTAAAAATACCCAATTTTTGGCCAATTTTTCGCGCCTGCGGCGCGACTACCCCCCCCCTCCCAGTTGGGGGGGGGGCCGGGGGCCCCCAAAAATTGTTGGGGGTGGTTTGGAAAAATGGCTGGGGGGGTTACCCCCCCCAAACCTCCCCCCAATTACACCTATGCCCCCAACCCCCCCCCAGAATTCGGACCTCAGAAATTTCGAAAAATGGCCAAAAAATGCAAAATTTTCTGTAATTTAGCCCTTTTTTCATCAAAATAAGGCTTGTTCTTAACGTTTTAGGTGTTTTTGCACCGTTTAAAAGCGATTTTAGGTCAAAATTTTAGAAAAATTTTTCAAAAAATGACCATTTTTCGACAAAATTTAGCTAACTTTTTGGGTCCAAAAATCGTTGGGGGGAGGTTCGGGGGGGGGGGGTAGCCAAAAGTTGGGGGAGGGTAAGTCAAAAAATCTGGGGGGGGGGGGATAAATTTGGTCAAAAATTTTGGGGGGATATAGACCCCCCCCCCCCAAAGGAAACTATGCTCACGCCACCTCCTCCCCCCCTAAAATGGGGTCCAAACAAGAAAAAACGCCAAATTTTTGCAATTTTTCAAAAATTTTCTGACTGAAAAAATTGAAAAAAATTGACTGGAAATAATTAAATAAAAATAGGTTGTAAAACGCAATACAATAGGGATCGACCGGAACACCAAACCGGACCCGGAACCAGCTCTTTAACACTACAAAAATCGAAAATCTTTTCTGACGTTTTGGACAATTTTTGCACAATTTTTCGCTTTTTTGTAGTTACTAGAACATTGTAATAACGTTATGTAATAATGTACAACCTGCCTACGAGACTCATATATATTTTACATGCGACGAAGGAGCACTTTTTCTTCTTGTACATATATATATGATATAAAAATATAGATGCCATTTATTCATCGAAAATCTGCTCGAATAATATAAATGTAGCATATTGATACAGTGTATAATTAAATTTTAGATTTTAATTTTAAAGCTATATAGTAAAGTTTAACTATGCTAATTTACAGATATATATTTTACTTTTATATAAATACATAATGCATAAAGCTTTTCATTACAAATTATCCTTCATATAATGTTGATCAGTCATTATAGTGTGCATATGCTCAATACGGTACGCCATGAGGCGCTCTGACTCACAGCCAAGTGGGAACGCATTCTGCGTGTGTAAATGTGAAAGTGTTTCGAGAATGCATTAGGTGTACCGTGTACCACAGCGTATCGCGAAATATTAGGTGTGCCATAGTGTTTCAGGAAACATCAGGATGCATGTACAGTTCAGCTTGAGCAGTCGTAGTTCACTTCAGTCCATTTCTTCTGGGCCACAACGTCTATTCATTTTTCCGCAATGTGGATGAGGCTGAGGTTCTTTAATGAGGCTTTAATCTGGAATGCACTGTGACGCCAATATGAGCCTAGTTGTAGGACAGGCTCATATATTAAGCGGTTGCAACTTGTTTTCCTTAATTTACAACCTCCGTACGGAACTCATATGTATTTTACAGGCTAGTTTTTGCTTATGTACAACCTGCCTACGAAGACTCATATGTATTTTACATGCGACGAAGGAGCACTTTTGTTCTTGTTTTCTATTATTTTATATATGTATGCTCCTGAAGCTATGCTAATATCTTTCAACAGTAGCAAGCAAGCCAACCACAGCACTCCACAACCACTTTGAGCATGGAGTTCTATGACAAATGTTGCTCTGCTCGCTCAGGGCTTTCATTTGGTACCAAATTTGACCATTTTTGAAAAATTTCATTTTTGACCGAAAATCGCCTAAGTCACCACCCCACCGCACCACAGCACTCCACAGCCACTTTGAGCATGCAGTTCTATGACAAACGTTGCTCAGCTCGCTGAGGGCTTTCATTTGGTACCAAATTTGACCACTTATGGAAAATTTCATTTTTGACCCCATGACCTCCCACCGACCTGACCCTCCAGATGGCCAAGTGGAACCAGCACAGCAAGATGGGTGGGTCAGACGGCAAAACGGATGCCAGGAATGAGCTGGGCGCACCAGAAAACCCCTATAGACAATGTTTTGAGAGGCTATGTACAGTCCTATATGGTGTTCCCGAAAGTCGGTACCGACCAGACCCTCCAGACGGCAAAGTGGAACCAGCACAGCAAGATGGATGGGTCAGACGGCAAAACGGAAACCGGGAATGAGCTGGGCGCACCAGAAAATCCCTATAGACAAAGTTTGGAGAGGCAAAGTAACGCCTACTATGGACCTCCAGGAAGCGGTTACCGAACTGACCCCTCAGACGGTCAAGCGGAACCAGCCCAGCAACTTGGGCTACTCAGGCAGCAAACCTGATAGCGGGAATCGATTCTCCGTCCCAAAAAACCTTTATATGCAAAATTTGAGCCACCCATGTAGCAAAATAAGCGAAAAAGTTAAGTTCAAAGTTCAACCCAAAATATAACAATTGAACGACCCCGATATGTGTACTGTTTAACCATATAGTCAGTATTACCCCATATATAGCCCAATCTGACTTATTAAGGCGCCTTTGAAGCATACTTTTTGGCCATTTTAGTATTTTAGCCGACTTTGGCCCCAAGCCAAAAATTTTTTCGGTTCCGGGAGGCATAAAAACTAGCTTATTTTCATATTTTTGATTTGTACTACAAGAATATATATGGGTTTCATAGGCAAAAATTTTTCTATCTGTAGTTATTCAAGCTACAAAACCCCCTTGAGACATCAAATGCGAGAAACCGGAAAAAAACATCACTCTCGTAAGCGATTTTTGGCATAACTTTATAACGGAAAGTGGTACGGGGATGAAACTTCAGGAACATACTAAACTCGACACGTACAATTTTTTGCGCACATAATCTGCGCAGGATCTGCGCAGGAACCTGCGCAGCGTCTGCGCAGCCTTGTTTTACACGGTGATTCGACAATTTTCACTCCTATTATAGGGGTCGCTACGGCGACCCCTATTATGGATTTTACAAAGTGAAGCAAAAACTTTAAACGGTCATATCTTGCTAACCAGACGACTGATTTCAATAATTTAAGCAGTTCCTGACTCAGCAGAGTCTCCTCTTTCGTTTAAACACTTTTTTCGCGCCAATGGGCTCTCTCCTGTTCGGATTAAGGCTTCGGCCCTAGTGACTGCAGGCAGGTGTTTTTCATTATTTCTTTATGATTAATGCCTTGTATCCTTCGTGGATCCACCTGCTGGCCCGCGTTTACCTAATTTTCTTGGTGATAATACATAAGAGTGTGACAAGCGTCACACTCTATGTCATCAGCAGCTGAGCCATGCTCTGACCGCTAACGGTTCACCCACTCCCCGCAATTGCGTTCCTAGTAGTGGGCTCCCCCCGGCAAATGACTACCTAGTACGGAATTGCATTGCAAAGTTTGGAATTGCATTGCAAATTGCATTGCAAAGGGGGCTGTATCTCTGGCAGAGATTAAGGGGCGTTCCTCCCAATATGTTGAAGAAAGCGGAAATCCTCTCTCCATCCGGTTTAACAAACACAGGTGGGACATTCGAAAAGTCTGTCGGATCCTGTGTAGAGGGTTTCTGCAGCCATAGAAGTCTCAAACCTTCACTAATCGAGCTGAAATCTTTTGTGGGGGTGTTTTCGACCTCGCTGAGTTCAAATATCTCAAAAAATTTTAATTTCAAAAAATTTGATTTTTTCGATTTCTGGGGTATTATCTGGGGTAAATTATCACACGCTTAGTATGTGTATGTACGTATACATCGAATAGTATATTTCAAACATATGTACATAACTTTTAATTTCAATATTTTCAGGTCTTATTTACTTACATTACATAATACATTTTTGCATGATTATCAACTTCACCCCATGAAACCAAGCCAAGGTGGACAGCACTCGGCCGATAACCTCATTTTGCGGTCCGTCCCACCTGTGAAGAAATCGTGTGATTCAGGATCGTCCACTCCTAAAAGTCAGTCAACACCGTTCAGTGCTGCCGCAGCCGCCGCTGTCGCGCCCCCCGCCCCCCCCAATGCCCCTTCCCGGGCGACCCCCCATCCTCCCACGTTTACCCTCGCAACTGCAGTCTGTCCTATTGGACCTGATCAACGCCGGACATCACTAAGCCCTGCCGTCAGCACAGCCCCAACCCATCTTATAACGCGGAACCAGCTCAACTCTAACAGGTTGGTGGTACACTATAGAATACTACATAAACTAAAGGAAATAGTTGTTGTCTTAAACGGTCGTTGCTAGAGGTGAAAGGCTATCGTTGGAAGTGGTATTTTAGATGTTTTAACGTTTATTACATATGACTTTCAACAATTGCACACAACATATGTATTATTAAAAGTCCACATTTAGATCCCGAAAGCGACGTTTCCCAGTGAGTGAACAAAGTGCTTTCCGCTGGGGAACTTATTGCTAAAAGGCAGGACTGGGTTGATCCGCTACCCCCCCCCCCCGAGGGCAAACTGTATGCGAAAGGTCAAAAATCAAAGAAAAGAGCCTCGGGATTTGATTCGGAATGGTCCCGCCAGTACCCTTGGATCCAAACCCTCCGAGATGAGGGTAACAATGTCATTGGTATTTTATATTCGGTATTTGTCGAGAGCTAGTTGAACGGACGCCATAGGAACAGCTCGCTCGTACGATGAAGTTATCTGGAACTGCTTTCGTCAACCAACCGTTACCAACTGGGAGAAAGCAACAGAAGAATTGTATCAGCATACGTTTGGTGACTCCAGCTCTAACTCTGCCTTTCCCGTCCGAACGAAGAACCCAAATCTGCCAGTCATTCGTGCTTTGCTTGAGGCAGCTTCTGTCTCCACCCCACTCACTCCAAACATGACATATTTAGCAGAAAAGAGAAAGAAGCGAGATGCTGCCGGTGAAGACGTCGAAACTGTTGTCAGAACCACAGCCGCTAAGCTGGTCGTCACGTACAGAGAATGCATCAATGTTTTGCTGTTGGCATAGATAACGGGGGAATGGAGGTGCAGACCCCCCCAGACGGACAAAAAACCGGTGTACTCCCTCGGCGAAAAAGAAAAAGGGCAGCCCCTCTCGTCCAGAAAGAAAAAAGGGTACACACCTTAGCGAGTTTTACCAGAAGTTGGTCATTTTTTAGCAAATTTTAGCGATTTTTTCAAAAAATTTCTTAAAAATTGCTAAAAATTGTAATTTTGTATTAAATTTTATTCAAAAACGTCAAAATTCTCAATTTTTGCTAATTTCGGGGCAGACTCCCTTAACATTTTGAAATTTTACAGGAGTAGACTTGACCCCTCGCCGAGGTCGGGGTAGACCCCCCCAGAATCGGATGCCGTGTTAATGTATGGCTGTTGGTATCTTTGAAAATTGTCTGCAAAAAGATTCTTTCCAAGCTAGATTCAAAGATAAAATTACCTTCCTGAAGACGATGAAGTCACATGTTTTCGAAAACTGGCGGATTCATATGCACACGTCTATCCATGCCCAAGAGAGCTTCTTGGAGTCGCTCTATCTCGCTGTCCAGTATGGAATGTACTTGTACATGACTAGTTCCACGGAGCATCCTTAAGATCCAGCTTTGGAGTCCTCGTCGAGCTAGCTTTAAAAACCAATAAGCGAGAGTAGAGAGCAGTCTGCATACAGTACGTTTGCCGCAGCACCGGATCAACAGCACAGCGGTTGCTACGGGTATCACGGCCTGCCAACAACACTGGAGCAGGAATTATGTAAAAAGTAAAGAAGCCGTGGGAGATGTCCGTAACGATATGAAAGTCCTGGAGACTACTTGTCCTTACCTGTTCCCAATGGGCCAAAAAGAGCTCTCTGCAACTGCCCAAGCTACGCCTCTGATAGTGGAGGCGGTGCCATATCGAAGAATATCAACGCCAACAGCAGGATCAAGGTCCACAATCCCAGAATCCAAGAATCCTGGTGTGGACCCCACAGAATTCACCTGGCATCTAAGAAGGCGTCTCAAGAAACCAAATTCCTGCAAACGCGCTATGAGTGCACTTAGCTGCTACAAAGTCTGCTGACTGCTTCAGCGGAAGTTGCCCCATAAATGCTCAAACTGCGGAAGGACTGAAGTAGAAGTCCATGGCTAGCAGGCCGATGTTCAGATGGGAGTCGGTAAAGGATTTCTTGTGTCCTGAAACCGGACTTCATCAACTGATAATATCCTTAGTGGCATAGCTGAAGAACCTTACTCAAAATCATCGCCCGAAGAGATATTCCTCCAGCGTTCTCGACGACCGGAGCGGAACGTTTTCTGTATATAGGATTTAAGGGGGATACCCTAGCTGCTGTTGTCGCCTTTAATCAGATCTACGGAGTTGCCTGGCATAGACGTGGACGACTACAACAGGGCTGTCCGGACTTGCAGGCCAAATCGGCAAAATCCTTTAAGAAATGAAGGCAGAAATCTGATGGAGGCCAAACGACGAATTCTGGATGGACAAATTACAAATCTGGCCACCCGAAATCGAGAAAACCTGGGGGAAACTATCGAGACATGTCCGTTGGAAAATTTTCAAGATGTAGATTCCTTCCTGGATGTTGTAACCTGCATTTCTATCCATGTCTTGGAAAATGTAACAAATGTTCTTGAGTAGGACTAGTTATTAGTCGGAAGATTATAACTATATAAATGTGCTGTTTTGCAGTAAGGCTAAGCCTTTGTAGTGATCACAAAAGTTGGCGACGAGCTTTCGTAATGAATCCGGCTATAGGGTTCAGCCCCTTGCCTTTTCTAAACCTGGTGATCCTATAGTGTGATGAGTGACATGGATCAAGACTATGAACAATTACTTCCTCGCAAGCGGTGCGACGGCCTCTAATTTTGGTAATCAGCGAATTCTAGCGCGGTTTGTCAGTCTGTTGGGAACGGAGGGTCAGCGTGTATGCTGCACCTTTCCTAGCACCCAAAACCCTGAGGTGACCTTGGAAAAAGCAGTGGCCTTAGCCTTTAATCATTTTGACGAGCAAACCAATGTGGTGGACTCCACTTTTGAGTTCTAGCAGAGAGGACAACGAAACGGCGAGACTGTTGATCAATGGGTATCAAAGCTGCGATCACTGGTTGTTGACTGTGAATATGATCGGCTTCAAGACCGGATGATCAGGTATCAAATAGTGGAGAAGACAACGTCTTCAAGGATCATAGAACGGTTGTTGATGAAACGTAATCTTACCCTGGAAAAGGCTCTGAGCATTTTCCTTTAAGTCGAAGGGGCCAAAGCTACATCGAAGGCTCTTCAACCGACCACAAACAATGTAAATCGGATAAAGTGGGAAAAGTCTAGCTCAGGTTACTCCAGCTCTAGAAAGCCTAAATCGGTGCGGCAAGGCTCATCGGAGCTCGAGTTCGGAAGACGACTTAGTGTCCAAGCTACTGTCAGCACAATGGTGTTTCTAGACGGTGTCCTGCTCTTAGCCACGTGCAACAACTACGGTGGTATGGGTCATTATCATAAGCGTTTCCTTCACAGAAGTCCAAGAGCACCAGAAGCGTAACGGTAACAACGTAACGGGTGCAGAACAGGAATAAGAGGAAGAAATCATTATAATGTAGTTGCAAAACAATAAATTTTAAAAGACGTCAATTTTTGCCAGGTCTAACTGTAATAGCTAGCCGGTATCTTGTCTGTAGAGGAGGAGAAAATGTTGTAACCTGAGTTTGATTTTCTTGGTTTAAGCTAAAACTTCTCCAGTTGTGAGAAAAACTAAATGCAAAGGTGGGAAATTTCGTTTCACCGCACATTTGTATTTTCTGGAGCATTAAGGCCTGTTGAGCCAAACCCAAAAAATGTTCCTCGGCCCATATATCCTTCATATCATTGCACAAAAAGAACCTCTTTCTGATTCTATAGTTTTGAGAAATCGATGTTCAAAGATTGTTGGTTTACATTTAGCCACTATGTCAGAAACTTTTTGCTAATTGTTTTGCTAATTTTCCTAGTTTTGCAAAGACATGTGAATATACTGATTATAAGCTTTAAGGTGATGATTCTTTTTGAGGTGTTATCAACTTTGAACTGTTATTACTTATGAGTTCGAAAGTCATCTTTGTATCAAAATGTAGCTTATCAATTTCTCTTGGTAATGAACACAATGAAACTAATTTTGGTTTTTTAATTGTTTTACTGCATTTTTAAAAAGTGCATTTATTTCAGATTTTTTGCAGACTGAAGTAATTTTTTTCGAGACACATCGGTTATATCTTTCGATACCTCTATCAAATAGCTGGGGTTCCTATTTAATTATGGGGAAATCGCTCTTTGTTGTGGAAGCAGCGATCGGGGCAATTAAAAAAGGGTGTCGGCATATTTTTATGTAGACACCATCTACCATGTGGCAACACCCTAACTTGCATAGTAAATGCCCCACTCGCTTGAAAAAATTTGATCGTGTTTTTGCAAAAACTACATTTTTCACCATACCAGCTTACGGGATACCAGTTGAAAGACGACCATGCCTCGGATAATTTACATCTACGAGACCTCCAACCGACGGATTTTACGCCTTGCGTAGCTCAAGAAATAATTATTATAATTATTCGTGTTCTGCGAAATGACAAGTTTTTTGACATCAAAATGAAAATGTAGGCTATGTGTAATGAACTGAGTTGGATTAAATAGAAAATTCGATTGACTTGATTCAATTTCGAGAATGGGGTCGTTTCGATTAAGGGGTTCACTTACACGGAAGGTTAGCGCGTCTGCCTAAAAATAGACAAACTTATGTTCCAGATTCCCGAAAGGTGATTTGCCAAAATCGGGGATCTCTACAGCCAACCTATTAGGGGTCCTACTGTGAGTTCGTTAGATCAGGGGAATTAGGCTCTATCCAATCGCACCTGGAGTATGGATAGGAACGTTCTGACGCAACAGGTCAAAACTAAAATCTGACTGTTAGCCTTCAACTTTGGGTTCAGATCCAATTTAGATCTGAACAGTTTACCTTTATCACTCTTGGGGAGATCTCACCTGGATCTCTTATCGGCAGCTGAAATGTAGACTAACAATTGCACGCAACAAGATTAATTTATTAACCGATGACGTTATAGTTACAATTAGATGGGCAGAAAAGGTCTCACGGCAGTTATAACCAACAACTAAATCTACAGTATTCAAACGGTACAGATTACTCAATTTACCAGAGTTGCCAGCCCTGGGAGTGGGATTAATTTGGGAGACGAGAGTTTACTAAACAGAAGCTAATTAAGTTCAAGATTATACCGGTTACTAATTAGATTAAGACTAGTTATCAGTCCTCTTCTTCAGGTATTATGACTGGGCACGTTAGGTAGTGTTGCGTGTTGTGTGTTTAAGGTCGGGCTCCCCTTACGTTCAGATATAGTTGCAGAAAGTGCAATTATTGCTCGATTTCATTCAAATTTTCAGAAGAGCATCGGGAATGATAATAAACGTCCTGTAAAAACGCCAGCTTCATAACTTTCATGCACAGTGAGAAACGAAAATTTGAAGTTCTAGAACTATATATAGAAAATTATGCCCAACTACTATAATCATTTTAAAGCTTATTATGTGCTCTACAACTTTGCTTATAGACATTAGTCTCTAGCTCTTATCGTTTTTGAGCAGTGAATTTCTAAAACATTTTTGCTCGAAAATTGGTTATTTTTGACACGATCTTGCTGAAAACAGGTTTTGTCTAATTGGAGCCAGTGTACACTACAAATGTAGACACTTTTATACTCAACTTAAAGAGCTTCAAAAGAGACACAAATTAGGTTAATTAGAGCACTGTACACTGAATAAGCCTAAAGTTCTGGGCGAATAACTGATTTTCTCAAATTGCGGCCAAAAGTTTTTGACCGAAGATTGCTCCACAACCAATGGGTGGATCTAAAAGATATATTACAGATAGTATGTTTGGACAATTTGCCCGGGACGGTTTTTTATTTTTCTTTTTATCAGCCTCCAGTCAAGAGCATTGATTTTTCAAAGTTGGAAAAAATGCCAAATTTTCAGAAAATGCTCAATTTTCTGTATACTGAAGCAATATTTTGGCTAAATCAAAAAACCGTCCCTGGCAAATTATCTCAGAAACACACTGGATACGGCCATTTTCTTGTTGCGTAAAATGGGGCCCAAACAAGAAAAAACGCCAAATTTTTGCAATTTTTCAAAAATTTTCTGACTGAAAAAATTGAAAAAAATTGACTGGAAATAATTAAATAAAAATAGGTTGTAAAACGCAATACAATAGGGATCGACCGGAACTCCAAACCGGAACCGGAACCAGCTCTTTAACACTACAAAAATCGAAAATCTTTTCTGACGTTTTGGACAATTTTTGCACAATTTTTCGCTTTTTTGTAGTTACTAGAACATTGTAATAACGTTATGTAATAATGTACAACCTGCCTACGAAGACTCATATGTATTTTACATGCGACGAAGGAGCACTTTTTCTTCTTGTACATATATATATATGATGTAACAATATAGATGCCATTTATTCATCGAAAATCTGCTCGAATAATATAAATGTAGCATATTGATACAGTGTATAATTAAATTTTAGATTTTAATTTTAAAGCTAGTAAAGTTTAACTATGCTAATTTACAGATATATATTTTACTTTTATATAAACACATAATGCATAAAGCTTTTCATTACAAATTATCCTTCATATAATGTTGATCAGTCATTATAGTGTGCATATGCTCAATACGGTACGCCATGAGGCGCTCTGACTCACAGCCAAGTGGGAACACATTCTGCGTGTGTAAATGTGAAAGTGTTTCGAGAATGCATTAGGTGTACCGTGTACCACAGCGTATCGCGAAATATTAGGTGTGCCATAGTGTTTCAGGAAACATCAGGATGCATGTACAGTTCAGCTTGAGCAGTCGTAGTTCACTTTAGTCCATTTCTTCTGGGCCACAACGTCTATTCATTTTTCCGTAATGTGGATGAGGCTGAGGTTCTTTAATGAGGCTTTAATGTGGAATGCACTGTGACGCCAATATGAGCCTAGTTGTAGGACAGGCTCATATATTAAGCGGTTGCAACTTGTTTTCCTTAATTTACAACCTCCGTACGGAACTCATATGTATTTTACAGGTTAGTTTTTGCTTATGTACAACCTGCCTACGAAGACTCATATGTATTTTACATGCGACGAAGGAGCACTTTTGTTCTTGTTTTCTATTATTTTATATATGTATGCTCCTGAAGCTATGCTAATATCTTTCAACAGTAGCAAGCAAGCCAACCACAGCACTCCACAACCACTTTGAGCATGGAGTTCTCTTGACCGTCTGAGGAGTCAGGTCGGTAACCGCTCCCTGGAGGTCCATAGTAGGCTTAGCCTCTCCAAATTTTGGCTATGGGGCAGGGTTCATGCGACCTGGAAAAACCTGGAAATACCTGGAAAAACCTGGAATTTAGTGACTGATTGCAAAATTTCGCCAAAGTTCTTATATTTACCATTGAAATTTAAAAAAACTGCCCGAATTGCTATTTTGTATATCCCGGTTTGTCAGCTTTTCACTCTTGTTTTGTACAGAGTTTTCTACTTGGCATTGTGTGTTTTATAGCAATACGCCTTTCCTTACACTTTTTATTTTAAATTTTATTTTCATAACAGAAAACTGAAAACTTTACCCTAAAAGGCGAACATTACCAATAATTACGACTATCGCAAATTATACTGAAAATTGATCCAGTAGGTAGGTCCTGCTTTAAAAACATTTTCTACTTTTGTGGAGCTCCTCACCCACCCACTCAAATATCCCGTTGGTTGCACGATGTTTTGAAAAAATCTACGCATTTACGCAATCGAGCTTAAAAATACGCAGCCGGAAAATTCGGTTATTGGAATTTCAAGGGTGGTCTAAATCAATTTCTTGAGACAATTTGCTGTAGTTTGGACGCTAGCTTCTTCTTGGGGGGTGGGGCTGCCTCCCCTAGACCCCCGCTTACTTCTTCGATTCTACATTCATTCTTTTGTCTGCAGTTGCTTATATAATTTTCTGCCTAATCACATGTACTATGTATATGTGTTGTTCTGTTTCTATTTTGACTTGGCATAGCAAACTAAAATGCGAAATCTTCTTAACTGTTCAAGCAAAAGAATTCAAAAATTTTAAGAGCAAACCTAATCCAAAATTAAAAATTGTCTTCAGTTTTTGGGGGACTGCTCCCCCAGACCCTTGCGCAGGCGCGTAGCCAGGGGGGGGAGGAGAATCGGGGGAAGTCCCCGAAATTGTAGACCCTCCCATGAATTTTCGTGCCATGTGGAAAACGCCCATTTTTCAAAAAATTTTCGCGCTGCCGGCGCGAAATAAGAGCAATAGTCCATCGTAATGCCTGTTTAGTAGCCCAGAATGAGTACCAAATACTCTACTCTGACCAGGTTTTACATTATTTGGGTGCATCACACTTGAAAGTGTTTTTATTGCGTTTATAACGCGAAGCGATTGTTTGTAAATTTACGCCATCGAAATTAAAAATTTGTAATAGGACTGTAAATTGTAAAAAGAGTAAATATATATTAAAAACGTTTTTACATTCGTTAGTCATTATGTAGTTGTCAGACTTTTGAAGAGTTTTTTCCACTTTCTAACACTAGATTTTACATTAGATCTAACACTTTTACACGTGGTATCAAATGTTAGGGCTATGCCCCCCTGTATCTAGCAGTGATCACTGCTCTGTTTCTTTTTCTTCGAGTTTCCATGCTGTGGGGGCGGTGCACAGTGAGAACAGTATTTTATGTTGGGAAAGAGCTGATTATGTTGGGATATTGGCAAAACTAGAAATGATTAATTGGCCCATTATCTTTCAGAACCATCCTTCAGTCGAAGAAAAATGGAATATTTTCAAAAATTTATGTTTAATGCTGATTGAGGAAAGCGTGCCTAAAAAACGTGTAAAGGGAGGAGGTAAAAAACGATTTCCTAGGCGCATTCGGCGTTTGTTGCAGAAAAAGGGTTCTGCACAGAAAAGTGTTAAGATCTGCCGATCTTTTGGACCGGAAACAGTTTGACGTCTCAAAAACATGTGATGAAGCAATTTCAAATTTTCACACAGTGTATGAATCTAGGTTTCTCACAAATCCTTCCAATAATAAATTTTTTAACTACGTCAAGCGTAAGTTATCTTCTCCCGATGGCATTTCTGCTCTGACAAAGGGAGACACCACCGCTGTGGACGAATATGAAAAAGCAAATATCTTAAACAGCCAATTCCAGTCTGTTTTTGTACGCGATGATGGGGTACCTATCTCCCCAGAACCTAAAAGCTTCGAGCACGAATTCAAAGAGATTTGTTTTACCCGTAAAGCAATTATTGAAGCTATAAGTACCTTACAGTTCAAGTCCGCAGCTGGGCCGGACAAAATTCCATCCCAGTTTCTAAAACAATTAAAAACCCAGTTGTGTATACCGTTGCAGATAATATTCCAACAGTCCTTTGACGATGGAGTACTACCTGAGGACTGGTTAATTGCTCACGTAAAGCGATATTTAAGGGCAAAGGGTCGAGAAATGACCCCGCTAACTATCGACCCGTTTCTCTAACTAGCATTTGTTGTAAAGTAATGGAGAAGGTAATTAAAAAGTACTTGCTTGATCATCTTCTCCATAATAATCTTATTTCAAAACATCAGCACGGTTTTATGTCTCACCGGTCGACACAGATTCAGCTTCTAGAATGTCTAAACTTATGGACAAATGCCAGAAATCATAAAAAAGGCGTTAAAATTCTCTACTTGGACATAGGCAAAGCCTTTGATTCCGTGTCTCATGTTAAGCTATTAAGTAAAGTAGATTCGTTTGGGATCAAAGGGCGTGCGTTTAACTGGATTAGTGCTTTTCTTAGCGGACGGTATCAATTTGTGAAAGTTAATAATGTGTTGTCTGACTGTGGAAAAGTACTCAGTGGGGTTCCTCAGGGTAGTGTTCTTGGTCCTGGATTGTTTTTAATGTATATAAATGATTTACCCGATTCTCTCATGTATTGCGACACAAAAATTTTTGCAGATGACACGAAACTGTTCTTGATGGGGTCGACTTTAAACGATTTCGAACAATTTAAGCTGGACTCTGTTAACGTTTTTAATTGGGCCAGTAAAAATCAATTATCCATTGCTTAAGCAAAAGCATGTTTCTAGAGTTGGGGACACCTTTGTTAGAAGATGAACTAACCGTCAGTGGTACAGTGATATCTAAGGTCAACGTTGTAAAAGACCTTGGGGTTTTTATCTCTGAGCATCTCAAATTTTCTATCCACTGTGGTAAGATTTGCGCCAAGGCATATCAAAAAATCTCACTAATTTTCAGAAGTTTTTGCTGTAGAGACGTAGAATTTTTAGTTGCTATGTTCAAAACACATATACGTAAGGCCCATTTTAGAATTTAAGTCATGTGTGTGGTCTCCTTCATTGTTGCGCGACATACGTAATATTGAAACTGTGCAAAGGCGATTCACTAAGAGAATACCCTTGCTGCAGAATCTTACTTACTTTAAGATACTTTAAGATGGAGACAGCCATGGCTGATCAGTAAAAATTGGTGGCTGTGCGTTCGTCCGGCTCCGTTGATATAATGTCATAGATCCACAGATACCCGAGAATCCCACTGTCTTCAACCAGACATAACCAGCAATAGCAGCAGCTGCAGCTACACGGCAGTTACCCCATAGACACAAGAAGGGCAAACAGCAAGCCATTCACCCACTGGGAAAACTGTCCATATAAGGCCCGGTAATACCCTGAACCAAAAGACAGAAGGGGTAATTGCACCCAGACGGGTCCACAGAGACCCTCCCCCATTTTTACCAAAATCCAATACAAATTCCGACCACTGATGGCTTCCTTGGACAGTTCTCTTGTAGCAAAAGATGTCAGGGTAAATTGCATGAGCAGCAGCGCAGCCACATCCCGGGATCCGGGCATATAATATACAAAAGGAGATACGTTGCCTTGAAGGCAACGCAGACAGTATCACCGTTCAACCACTGAGAAAACTGTCCTTATAAGGCCCGGTAATACCCTGAACCAAAGGGACAGAAGGGGTAATTTCACCCAGACGGGACCACCGAGTCCCTCCCCCATTTTAACCATACTAGAACCACTGGGAAAACTGTCCTTATAAGGCCCGGTGATACCCTGAGCCAAGGGACAGAAGGGGTGATTTCACCCAGACGGGACCACAGAGTCCCTCCCCCATTTTTAACCATAATGGATTCGGGTGCCGACCATTTATGACTCCTGGAACAGCGACTGGCAGCAGAAAGATGCCAGGATTTTGCGGACGGGACCCGGAAGGGAATGGTACAATTCTCAGTACTGGGACCCGAAGGAGTGACATTACGAGAAGCAGAGGTCACCATAGCAAAGCTAACCCAGTAGTAGCGGCAGTACAAACAACTGACTGCACCAGCTGACGACCACTAAGGCCAAGCTGCGCCGCCAAAGTTAGTTAGTTAGTTTCGCCGAAAGATTGAGGAAAACGGGACTTGAAATTTTAGAACTACGACGGGTCAGAGCAGACCTAGTTCAGGTGTACAAAATTATCTATGAAATTGATAGGGTAAGTTCTGCAGATTTCTTTAATTTCTCGTCTGAATTAGGCACTAGAGGAAATTGTCTTAAATTGTGTTCTGGCAGGGTCAGGTTAGACTGCAGTAGACACTCTTTGGAATAGCCTTCCTGAGAATGTTGTAAAATCTGTCAGTCCCCTTATATTTAGAAATAAAATTCAGAACTTAAATTTTGCTACATTTCTCAAGTATGACCTGTGATTGTCGCTTGATATATATATATATATACGTTTTTTGTATCCATACGTGGACTGTTTTTATGCATTGATCCAATGTTATGTAATTATTTTTTCGTGAATGTGTATATTGTTCGTATTTATGTATTTCGTAACATGTGTTAGCTCTTTATTATATATATGTACGTATATGTGCTATCTCTAGGGGATCGAACATGTTTTATCGAATCCCTTTTTGGTCTTATTATTGGGTATTTGTTAAGATGTTTGCTGACCAAAATAAACAATTGTTGTTGTTGTTGTTGTTGTTGTTGTAGATTTGTATTTTTAACACTTTAACACTACTCATTTGGATTTTAACGAATTACAACTTTTGTGAAGATATTTTTATTTTTAGCTTTCATATATCCAAAAGTTTGATTGCAAATGCCAATAGTTACCGCACGATGGGCACCGGAAAACCCGATACATTCAAATATTTCTGAGAATTTTGCGAAAATGTTGAAAATTTTTCGGAAGTTTTCCGAATTAATTTAAAAAATTGAAAAATTCTAAAAATTCTTTGAAGCTGTCTAGATTTTTATTTGTCGATTTAAAATGATGTTTAACTCTTTAATTCGTTAAAGTTTGATCTTTTTAGCGCTCCAGAAGCCAGTTTAAAGCCATTGGGATAATCGAAAAACGGTTAAAACACTGGAAAAGCCGAAAAACTAGTTTTCCGCGTTTTTTCCGGGAAAACCCAGCCCATGTTTACCATTACTTTAATGTCGAGACAGGGGCCTGGTTGTCAGGCTTGGGTCTAGTGCATCGCTGGTTTTAAGGCCCTGGTACCCCAAAAATGCTCCAAATTCACACAAATTTGATCAAAATTTAATAATACAAAACCTGGAAAATTGCCGCTGAAAACCTTGAAAAGCCTGGAAATTGAAACTGAAAAGTCCGCATGAACCCTGATGGGGGTTCTGGTGCGCTCAGCTCATTCTCGGTGTCCGTTTTGCCGTCCGGCCCACCCATCTTGCTGTGCTGGTTCCAGTTTGCCGTCTGGTGGGTCAGGTCGGTGGGAGGTCGTGTGGTCATAAATGAAACTTTTCAAAAGTGGTCAAATTTGGTATCAAATGAAAGCCCTGAGCGAGCTGAGCAACTTTTGTCATAGACCTGCATGCTCAAAGTGGCTGTAGAGTGCTGTGGTGGGGTGGGGTGGGGACTTAGGCGATTTTGGATCAAAACTGAAATTTTTCAAAAGTGGTCAAATTTGGTACCAAATGAAAGCCCTAAGTGAGCTGAGCAACTTTTGTCATAGAATTGCATGCTCAAAGTGGCTGTACAGTGCTGTGGTGGGGTGGTGTGGGGACTTGACGATTTTCGCTCAAAAATGAATTTTTTCAAAAGTGGCCAAATTTGGTGCCAAATGAAACCCCTAAGTGAGCTGAGCAACTTTTGCATAGAATTGCATGCTCAAAGTGGCTGTAGAAGTGTAGAGTGCTGTGGCTTATGCTAAAGATAGGCAAAAACTGAGCAGATAATTTCTCCATAGTGCAATTCATAACTATTTTCCGTGTAAGAAGTTCTGCCTCCAGGCAGAACAAAAAATTTGTAATACCACGTGTGCATAATTCCTAAATGCTTTTTAATTATTCCTCCAGTAAGTGCACAAAAAGATTTTTGGGTGATGTTGGGATTTAGCTGACACCGCCCAGCCAAAATTTAATATTTGAAATCCAATTTGTTACCGATGTAGTGATGTGCAAAAATTATATAATTCTTAAGAAATCAGCTGTGCATAATTCCAAAGCATCTCTTATCTTGGCGTGCTACATTGGCGGTGCAAACTAAGTGATGGTCCATTTTTCAGCAAATGGTGCATATATAATATGATTTTTTGAATAATTTTTCTCAAATCTTGGTTTAAAACTGCTTTAAAACCGTAAAAACAAGCCATATTTTGAAGAAAACGGGCTAAATTGCTGACAATTTTGCACTTTTTGGGTTGCCGCTTTTTCACAAAAAGGCAACCCTTTGTGTTGAGTATGTCCGTTATTTATTATTTATTTATTATTTCTTTATTATTTCTTGCCGTATGTGTCCCCCCTCTATCTCGAGATTGGGTGGGCCGATCGGGCTGAAATCTTCAGTGGAGTTGCCCATGGACCTGAACTGCTCCCGGAAGCGCGGGGAGCCCCGGGCGAGCAGAGGTGCTCCCGGAGCACCCCCGTGAGTAAAAATGAGTAAAATAAAAAAGTTGTCCAAATGAGCTAATTTTGGTATCATTCGAAAGCTCTCGACGAGTAAAGAAAAAGTTGTAATTGGGTCAAGGCCTGAAAATGCACTCATTTTGAGTTATAAGGCGAAAAATGGTAAAAAATGGCCAAAAACGGCCAAAATGGCTCAAAATTGAAAGTTCTCAGATCGGACTCATATCGGTATCATTCGTAATTTCATTAATTTCATTTCATTTCATTTCGGTAATTTCACCCAGACGGGACCACCGAGTCCCTCCCCCATTTTAACCATACTAGAACCACTGGGAAAACTGTCCTTATAAGGCCCGGTGATACCCTGAGCCAAGGGACAGAAGGGGTGATTTCACCCAGACGGGACCACAGAGTCCCTCCCCCATTTTTAACCATAATGGATTCGGGTGCCGACCATTTATGACTCCTGGAACAGCGACTGGCAGCAGAAAGATGCCAGGATTTTGCGGACGGGACCCGGAAGGGAATGGTACAATTCTCAGTACTGGGACCCGAAGGAGTGACATTACGAGAAGCAGAGGTCACCATAGCAAAGCTAACCCAGTAGTAGCGGCAGTACAAACAACTGACTGCACCAGCTGACGACCACTAAGGCCAAGCTGCGCCGCCAAAGTTAGTTAGTTAGTTTCGCCGAAAGATTGAGGAAAACGGGACTTGAAATTTTAGAACTACGACGGGTCAGAGCAGACCTAGTTCAGGTGTACAAAATTATCTATGAAATTGATAGGGTAAGTTCTGCAGATTTCTTTAATTTCTCGTCTGAATTAGGCACTAGAGGAAATTGTCTTAAATTGTGTTCTGGCAGGGTCAGGTTAGACTGCAGTAGACACTTTTTGGAATAGCCTTCCTGAGAATGTTGTAAAATCTGTCAGTCCCCTTATATTTAGAAATAAAATTCAGAACTTAAATTTTGCTACATTTCTCAAGTATGACCTGTGATTGTCGCTTGATATATATATATATACGTTTTTTGTATCCATACGTGGACTGTTTTTATGCATTGATCCAATGTTATGTAATTATTTTTTCGTGAATGTGTATATTGTTCGTATTTATGTATTTCGTAACATGTGTTAGCTCTTTATTATATATATGTACGTATATGTGCTATCTCTAGGGGATCGAACATGTTTTATCGAATCCCTTTTTGGTCTTATTATTGGGTATTTGTTAAGATGTTTGCTGACCAAAATAAACAATTGTTGTTGTTGTTGTTGTTGTTGTTGTAGATTTGTATTTTTAACACTTTAACACTACTCATTTGGATTTTAACGAATTACAACTTTTGTGAAGATATTTTTATTTTTAGCTTTCATATATCCAAAAGTTTGATTGCAAATGCCAATAGTTACCGCACGATGGGCACCGGAAAACCCGATACATTCAAATATTTCTGAGAATTTTGCGAAAATGTTGAAAATTTTTCGGAAGTTTTCCGAATTAATTTAAAAAATTGAAAAATTCTAAAAATTCTTTGAAGCTGTCTAGATTTTTATTTGTCGATTTAAAATGATGTTTAACTCTTTAATTCGTTAAAGTTTGATCTTTTTAGCGCTCCAGAAGCCAGTTTAAAGCCATTGGGATAATCGAAAAACGGTTAAAACACTGGAAAAGCCGAAAAACTAGTTTTCCGCGTTTTTTCCGGGAAAACCCAGCCCATGTTTACCATTACTTTAATGTCGAGACAGGGGCCTGGTTGTCAGGCTTGGGTCTAGTGCATCGCTGGTTTTAAGGCCCTGGTACCCCAAAAATGCTCCAAATTCACACAAATTTGATCAAAATTTAATAATACAAAACCTGGAAAATTGCCGCTGAAAACCTTGAAAAGCCTGGAAATTGAAACTGAAAAGTCCGCATGAACCCTGATGGGGGTTCTGGTGCGCTCAGCTCATTCTCGGTGTCCGTTTTGCCGTCCGGCCCACCCATCTTGCTGTGCTGGTTCCAGTTTGCCGTCTGGTGGGTCAGGTCGGTGGGAGGTCGTGTGGTCATAAATGAAACTTTTCAAAAGTGGTCAAATTTGGTATCAAATGAAAGCCCTGAGCGAGCTGAGCAACTTTTGTCATAGACCTGCATGCTCAAAGTGGCTGTAGAGTGCTGTGGTGGGGTGGGGTGGGGACTTAGGCGATTTTGGATCAAAACTGAAATTTTTCAAAAGTGGTCAAATTTGGTACCAAATGAAAGCCCTAAGTGAGCTGAGCAACTTTTGTCATAGAATTGCATGCTCAAAGTGGCTGTACAGTGCTGTGGTGGGGTGGTGTGGGGACTTGACGATTTTCGCTCAAAAATGAATTTTTTCAAAAGTGGCCAAATTTGGTGCCAAATGAAACCCCTAAGTGAGCTGAGCAACTTTTGCATAGAATTGCATGCTCAAAGTGGCTGTAGAAGTGTAGAGTGCTGTGGCTTATGCTAAAGATAGGCAAAAACTGAGCAGATAATTTCTCCATAGTGCAATTCATAACTATTTTCCGTGTAAGAAGTTCTGCCTCCAGGCAGAACAAAAAATTTGTAATACCACGTGTGCATAATTCCTAAATGCTTTTTAATTATTCCTCCAGTAAGTGCACAAAAAGATTTTTGGGTGATGTTGGGATTTAGCTGACACCGCCCAGCCAAAATTTAATATTTGAAATCCAATTTGTTACCGATGTAGTGATGTGCAAAAATTATATAATTCTTAAGAAATCAGCTGTGCATAATTCCAAAGCATCTCTTATCTTGGCGTGCTACATTGGCGGTGCAAACTAAGTGATGGTCCATTTTTCAGCAAATGGTGCATATATAATATGATTTTTTGAATAATTTTTCTCAAATCTTGGTTTAAAACTGCTTTAAAACCGTAAAAACAAGCCATATTTTGAAGAAAACGGGCTAAATTGCTGACAATTTTGCACTTTTTGGGTTGCCGCTTTTTCACAAAAAGGCAACCCTTTGTGTTGAGTATGTCCGTTATTTATTATTTATTTATTATTTCTTTATTATTTCTTGCCGTATGTGTCCCCCCTCTATCTCGAGATTGGGTGGGCCGATCGGGCTGAAATCTTCAGTGGAGTTGCCCATGGACCTGAACTGCTCCCGGAAGCGCGGGGAGTCCCGGGCGAGCAGAGGTGCTCCCGGAGCACCCCCGTGAGTAAAAATGAGTAAAATAAAAAAGTTGTCCAAATGAGCTAATTTTGGTATCATTCGAAAGCTCTCGACGAGTAAAGAAAAAGTTGTAATTGGGTCAAGGCCTGAAAATGCACTCATTTTGAGTTATAAGGCGAAAAATGGTAAAAAATGGCCAAAAACGGCCAAAATGGCTCAAAATTGAAAGTTCTCAGATCGGACTCATATCGGTATCATTCGTAATTTCATTAATTTCATTTCATTTCATTTCGGTAATTTCACCCAGACGGGACCACCGAGTCCCTCCCCCATTTTAACCATACTAGAACCACTGGGAAAACTGTCCTTATAAGGCCCGGTGATACCCTGAGCCAAGGGACAGAAGGGGTGATTTCACCCAGACGGGACCACAGAGTCCCTCCCCCATTTTTAACCATAATGGATTCGGGTGCCGACCATTTATGACTCCTGGAACAGCGACTGGCAGCAGAAAGATGCCAGGATTTTGCGGACGGGACCCGGAAGGGAATGGTACAATTCTCAGTACTGGGACCCGAAGGAGTGACATTACGAGAAGCAGAGGTCACCATAGCAAAGCTAACCCAGTAGTAGCGGCAGTACAAACAACTGACTGCACCAGCTGACGACCACTAAGGCCAAGCTGCGCCGCCAAAGTTAGTTAGTTAGTTTCGCCGAAAGATTGAGGAAAACGGGACTTGAAATTTTAGAACTACGACGGGTCAGAGCAGACCTAGTTCAGGTGTACAAAATTATCTATGAAATTGATAGGGTAAGTTCTGCAGATTTCTTTAATTTCTCGTCTGAATTAGGCACTAGAGGAAATTGTCTTAAATTGTGTTCTGGCAGGGTCAGGTTAGACTGCAGTAGACACTCTTTGGAATAGCCTTCCTGAGAATGTTGTAAAATCTGTCAGTCCCCTTATATTTAGAAATAAAATTCAGAACTTAAATTTTGCTACATTTCTCAAGTATGACCTGTGATTGTCGCTTGATATATATATATACGTTTTTTGTATCCATACGTGGACTGTTTTTATGCATTGATCCAATGTTATGTAATTATTTTTTCGTGAATGTGTATATTGTTCGTATTTATGTATTTCGTAACATGTGTTAGCTCTTTATTATATATATGTACGTATATGTGCTATCTCTAGGGGATCGAACATGTTTTATCGAATCCCTTTTTGGTCTTATTATTGGGTATTTGTTAAGATGTTTGCTGACCAAAATAAACAATTGTTGTTGTTGTTGTTGTTGTTGTTGTAGATTTGTATTTTTAACACTTTAACACTACTCATTTGGATTTTAACGAATTACAACTTTTGTGAAGATATTTTTATTTTTAGCTTTCATATATCCAAAAGTTTGATTGCAAATGCCAATAGTTACCGCACGATGGGCACCGGAAAACCCGATACATTCAAATATTTCTGAGAATTTTGCGAAAATGTTGAAAATTTTTCGGAAGTTTTCCGAATTAATTTAAAAAATTGAAAAATTCTAAAAATTCTTTGAAGCTGTCTAGATTTTTATTTGTCGATTTAAAATGATGTTTAACTCTTTAATTCGTTAAAGTTTGATCTTTTTAGCGCTCCAGAAGCCAGTTTAAAGCCATTGGGATAATCGAAAAACGGTTAAAACACTGGAAAAGCCGAAAAACTAGTTTTCCGCGTTTTTTCCGGGAAAACCCAGCCCATGTTTACCATTACTTTAATGTCGAGACAGGGGCCTGGTTGTCAGGCTTGGGTCTAGTGCATCGCTGGTTTTAAGGCCCTGGTACCCCAAAAATGCTCCAAATTCACACAAATTTGATCAAAATTTAATAATACAAAACCTGGAAAATTGCCGCTGAAAACCTTGAAAAGCCTGGAAATTGAAACTGAAAAGTCCGCATGAACCCTGATGGGGGTTCTGGTGCGCTCAGCTCATTCTCGGTGTCCGTTTTGCCGTCCGGCCCACCCATCTTGCTGTGCTGGTTCCAGTTTGCCGTCTGGTGGGTCAGGTCGGTGGGAGGTCGTGTGGTCATAAATGAAACTTTTCAAAAGTGGTCAAATTTGGTATCAAATGAAAGCCCTGAGCGAGCTGAGCAACTTTTGTCATAGACCTGCATGCTCAAAGTGGCTGTAGAGTGCTGTGGTGGGGTGGGGTGGGGACTTAGGCGATTTTGGATCAAAACTGAAATTTTTCAAAAGTGGTCAAATTTGGTACCAAATGAAAGCCCTAAGTGAGCTGAGCAACTTTTGTCATAGAATTGCATGCTCAAAGTGGCTGTACAGTGCTGTGGTGGGGTGGTGTGGGGACTTGACGATTTTCGCTCAAAAATGAATTTTTTCAAAAGTGGCCAAATTTGGTGCCAAATGAAACCCCTAAGTGAGCTGAGCAACTTTTGCATAGAATTGCATGCTCAAAGTGGCTGTAGAAGTGTAGAGTGCTGTGGCTTATGCTAAAGATAGGCAAAAACTGAGCAGATAATTTCTCCATAGTGCAATTCATAACTATTTTCCGTGTAAGAAGTTCTGCCTCCAGGCAGAACAAAAAATTTGTAATACCACGTGTGCATAATTCCTAAATGCTTTTTAATTATTCCTCCAGTAAGTGCACAAAAAGATTTTTGGGTGATGTTGGGATTTAGCTGACACCGCCCAGCCAAAATTTAATATTTGAAATCCAATTTGTTACCGATGTAGTGATGTGCAAAAATTATATAATTCTTAAGAAATCAGCTGTGCATAATTCCAAAGCATCTCTTATCTTGGCGTGCTACATTGGCGGTGCAAACTAAGTGATGGTCCATTTTTCAGCAAATGGTGCATATATAATATGATTTTTTGAATAATTTTTCTCAAATCTTGGTTTAAAACTGCTTTAAAACCGTAAAAACAAGCCATATTTTGAAGAAAACGGGCTAAATTGCTGACAATTTTGCACTTTTTGGGTTGCCGCTTTTTCACAAAAAGGCAACCCTTTGTGTTGAGTATGTCCGTTATTTATTATTTATTTATTATTTCTTTATTATTTCTTGCCGTATGTGTCCCCCCTCTATCTCGAGATTGGGTGGGCCGATCGGGCTGAAATCTTCAGTGGAGTTGCCCATGGACCTGAACTGCTCCCGGAAGCGCGGGGAGCCCCGGGCGAGCAGAGGTGCTCCCGGAGCACCCCCGTGAGTAAAAATGAGTAAAATAAAAAAGTTGTCCAAATGAGCTAATTTTGGTATCATTCGAAAGCTCTCGACGAGTAAAGAAAAAGTTGTAATTGGGTCAAGGCCTGAAAATGCACTCATTTTGAGTTATAAGGCGAAAAATGGTAAAAAATGGCCAAAAACGGCCAAAATGGCTCAAAATTGAAAGTTCTCAGATCGGACTCATATCGGTATCATTCGAAAGCTCTCATTGCGTAGATAAAAAGTTGTAATAGGTTCAAAGCACCAAAATGTACAGAAAATTAGTTACGGGGCCCCAAAGGGGTCAAAAATGGCCAAAACAGGCCGAAATGGGTCAAAATTGAAAATTGTCGGATCCGGTCGATACCGGTATCATTCGAAAGCACTCGTTGAGTAGATAAAAAGTTGTAATAGGGTCAAAGCACCAAAATGTACAGAAAATGAGTTACGGGGCATGAAAGGGGTCAAAAAAGGCCGAAACCAGTCAAAATGGGTCAAAATTAAAAGTTGTCGAAACTCCACAATATGGGTATAGAGGTCGGGGAAAAAAACCAACTCGCAAGTGGTGGGGGAAAAAAACCAACCCCCCGTTTGGGCGATGGGGATGAGCTAGCGGGCTCAAATTTTGCATGCAAGTTGGTAGGGCCCATCTCACCTACCACACCAAATTTGAGCTAAATCGGACCACTTTTGTGCATTTTGTGACATTTTGAAAATTTTGGCATTTTTGACCCCCCAAAAATTCAAAATTTGCCTATTTTTGAATGCCTGTAAAAAATTTTCCATAGCAGTTAGATAATAACTTTTAATAGTTTCTATGAGAACATGTGCTCTTTCCAAAAATGTCGGTCTCGCCTTCCTGCGACGCTTGGCAAGCTGCCAGCAGAATTTTTACAAAATGGGAAAAAAACCAAGGGGTGGGAAAAAAACCAATTTTTGCTTTTGCTGCCAAACTCCCAAAAATGGTTCTTAGTTGCTCAAAAGTCATCCACATAGCAAGTTTAATGCGTTCTTTTACGTGAACAGCTCAAAATTGCATTTGGACTTGGCAATTTTGTGCTAGCCGGCATAGGTGAACCAGGCTACAGTTTACCCCCTGTGAGACCCCCCCCACGGAGAGGCCAGACCCCCCTCCCCCCCTACCCGGCCTCAGCTACTCCCCCCCCAAGGCGAGCTCAAACCCCCCTCCCCCCCTAAAACTGGGTCCAAACCAAGTAAAAAATGCAAAATTTTTGAAAAAATTTTTTGCAATTTCTGAAAATTTTTGAAAAAAATTCGAAAAAATGGATGTAAATCAGCTATAAACAGCTAAAGATGGTTATTTATAGCAATTAAAAGGTAATATACGCAATTATAAACCAGAATCTGGGCTAATTTAAGCATATTTTAGCACAAATTTGTCAATTTTCAAGCACTGTTTTCGCATACGAAAACTATCGGCAGAAGCTTTTGAGTACATTTAATGTACTGTACATCGAAAAAGGAGCATTTTTAGCTAAAAAAACTTGGGTACAGTTTAGGGGGGTCCCCCCCCCAAATTTCGGATTTCGGTGGGGTCCCCCGAGCATAGTTTCCCTGGAACTTTGGGTCTCGGGGGGGGGGTAAATCTTGGCCGACCTCCGAAATGTGATGGGGGGTACCCCCCCCCAACCCCCCCCCAGAATTCGGACCTCAGAAATTTCGAAAAATGGCCAAAAAATGCAAAATTTTCTGTAATTTAGCCCTTTTTTCATCAAAATAAGGCTTGTTTTTAACGTTTTAGGTGTTTTTGCACCGTTTTAAAGCGATTTTATAGGTCAAAATTTTGGAAAAATTTTTCAAAAAATGACCATTTTTCGACCAAATTTAGCTAACTTTTTGGGTCCAAAAATCGTTGGGGGGGGGGGGTTCGGGGGGGTAGCCAAAAGTTGGGGGCGGGTAAGTCAAAAAAAAATGGGGGGGGGTAAATTTGGTCAAAATTTTTGGGGGGGGGGCCCCCCCCGGCCCCCCCCCCCCCAAAGGAAACTATGCCCCCGAGCCAAATTTGGACCTTCTACTCCCCCCCCAACCCAAACAGGTGGTACACCTATGCTAGCCGAGCCGGTAAAAACCTCATTTCGGCGGATCGGCTGTTTGGCTCAGCTAAAGCGGCACTCTGGGACAAAGAAATACGCGGAAAAACACTGAAACAACGTTTATTTTAATTTATTTCATCGAATTTCGAAAGATTTACAAATTTTTGCATTTTAACATAGAAACTGGCAAATTTGATGAAACCTAGCCAGTTGATGCTGCAAATTTTGATGTTTGATTTTCTCACTTATTATACCCTGACCGAATGCTGGGGTTGGTTTTTTCCCACCGGTTGGTTTTTTTCCCGCCATTGGTTTTTTACCCCGGCTAATTAACCGTTAATTACTAATTAACGACAGGACCTAGAGAGGCGATTTATATACCAAAATGACAGTCTTGACAGGGCTTGATAAGAAAATAATTTGTAGCCGGATTGCTCCACTGGGTAGTTCTGCAGAGTCCAAAAAGTGACTACCTTGGTTTTTTTCCCCGACCTCTATATCATTCGAAAGCTTTCGTTGAATATATAAAAATTTGTCATAGGGACAAGGAGTAATATCGTAGGATAATTGACTTATCCCGTTTATAAGAGGAAAAATGACAGCGGCAACCCATTCATGCCACTTTGCTTGTTGGCCATTTCTCGGAATTTCTGTGGTCAGAATTCTGGGGGGGGGTTGGGGGCTTCCCCTCCCTAAGTTTCGTGGGTCGACCAAATTTCCAAAATTTTCACCCCCCTGATCCCGGCTTTTTCCTAGGCAAAAATTTCTGGGGGGCGATCCCCCAGGTCGTCGTCGTCGTCGTCTTCGGTGGTCGATCAGGATGGGCCATCCTATGCTCGGTGGACTCCAAGGAGGCCACTGCTACCCAAGAAGCGAAGAACAGGGTCGGTGCGGAGACATGATAGTTCTGGGGTCGGGCCTAGTTCGGCCAGACGTTGGTTGATTAGTGCCGGGCAATGTAGTAACAAGTGATGAACAGTATCTGGGAGGCTTGAGTCACAGCGGGTACAGTTGGAGGATGGGAACCTGGTAGGGTCAACAGTGTGCCGGTAAGAAGCCAGCAGCCACGATTTACCGCTGCGAAGCTGGCTGAGGAGGACTCTGTCATGCCTCCCTAAGGAAGCTTCATACTGGGGAGAGACTTGCCCCAGCCTCCATAGGTGAACCAGGCTACAGTTTACCCCCTGTGAGACCCCCCCCACGGAGAGGCCAGACCCCCCTCCCCCCCTACCCGGCCTCAGCTACTCCCCCCCAAGGCGAGCTCAAACCCCCCTCCCCCCCTAAAACTGGGTCCAAACCAACTAAAAAATGCAAAATTTTTGAAAAATTTTTTTGCAATTTCTGAAAATTTTTGAAAAAAATTCGAAAAAATGGATGTAAATCAGCTATAAACAGCTAAAGATGGTTATTTATAGCAATTAAAAGGTAATATACGCAATTATAAACCAGAATCTGGGCTAATTTAAGCATATTTTAGCACAAATTTGTCAATTTTCAAGCACTGTTTTCGCATACGAAAACTATCGGCAGAAGCTTTTGAGTACATTTAATGTACTGTACATCGAAAAAGGAGCATTTTTAGCTAAAAAACTTGGGTACAGTTTAGGGGGGGTCCCCCCCAAATTTCGGATTTCGGTGGGGTCCCCCGAGCCAAATTTGGACCTTCTACTCCCCCCCCAACCCAAACAGGTAGTACACCTATGCCAGCCTCCCATAGATAGCAAGGGCCCGAGGATGAGAGAGGTGGTGGTGCCAGGATGAGGTAAAGTGCCTGCGGATAGCTGCTGGAGAGGTCAACAGGGACATCAAACTGTGGCAGGGTAGCTGCAGTACCAGCTAGTTCATCTGCTTCTTCGTTGCCTGGCAGGCCCGCGTGTCCAGGCACCCACTGAACTGTGAGACTGAGATTTCTCAGCCGGTGAAGCAGGTTCCAGACGCTGGACAATAGTTCGCTGAAGGAGCCACGTACCCCAGCCCGGAGTAGTCGGACAACGGACTGCGAGTCAGTACAGATTCTGACTTTGCAGTGGCATGACTCGGGAAGTAGGTGGAAGTTGTCGGTAAGGCATAGGAGTGCTGTGTGGACCGCCAACAGTTCAGCGCGGAAGCTGGAGCAGAGTTGTCCCGCCGGTTTGCAGATTTTAACCGGCTCCGTTCCGTCTGTGAATGTTATCAGGGTTCCACTTCCACCGTTTGAGACTCCGCCCTTGGCTGCACCATCAGTCCAGATGATAATATCCGCCTGGGGCAAAGCTGAGAGGGTTGCCTGGGCAACCTGCTTCCTGACTTCCGGCGGGTCAGATCTCCGGCATCTGGTCGCCAGCGTAGGGTATGCAGCCACCGGAGCGAAACGGTCCTTCGGATGGATTAGATCGACTGATTTCAATGGTTCCCTTCGGATATTTCCCAAGCCAGCCTTCTCAGAGGAGCCGGCAGCCGCCGTTCTCCAGGAAGTCTGGGACTTGAGAGTTCTGGAACAGTCTGGAGGGGCGGAACATATGAGCTAACTTGGGTTGCTGTCTGGTAGCCTGACTGACCGTTCGTAAGATTCAGCGGCCAACTGGTGGGATCTGAGAGAAATGGGTAGCAGGTTGGCTTCTAGCAGAAGGATTTCGATGGGAGCCGTCCTGAGGCATCCTGTTATAGATCTGGCTGCTACATTCTGGATTTTCTCCAAGGTTTCAATATGAGTTCTGGCAGCGCACGGCATCCAAGCCTCGCCGCAGTAGTCAATGGCCGATCGGATGAAGGATAGGTACAGCAGGCGAAGATCTTCTTTGGAACAGCCCCACTTGGTGCTAGCGACTGCACTGAGGGCTTTCATCCTGTGAGAGGCTTTCGATTTCAGCTTTGCCACATGAGCGCCAAAGTTTAGTAGGCGGTCAAATGTCACCCCCAAGAAGACTGGACTGGAGGTGAATGGGATTTGTTGGCCGTCAATCGTCAGGCGTGGTCTGAAGTTAGCTTCCTTGTTGCAGGTGGTAAATACACTGCACTCGGACTTCTGAGGGTTAATTTGGAGCTTCCACTTCTTTGTCCATTGCACAATAGAGTCCAAACTTTGCTGCATTATGGTCTGGGCCCTGGGTAAAGAACTGTCCTGGACCCAAATGGCCAGATCGTCAGCAAACAAGGAAGCATGTACAGTGTTTTTATTTGCTCAAACACTTTTGCGCTCTTCTGCGCACTGCCTCTAAATTTTTTGCGCAATTCGTTAACAAGGTGCGCATAGCCGAAAATACTATAATTTAGTTTAATTAAGATTACGTACATATTTGCAATTGCATGATATTTTTAGAATATTCAGAACGACAGCTTATGTCTTACATCAAATATACTAAAAACTGAATAGCCTGATTGGCGCATATATAAATCAACAAGCCATATAGTCAAGCGGGAAAAAACCCACTTTTCAGATTTTTGGCCAGAACTTTTTAATGGTTTGACATATCGAAATGCTGATTATACAAGTAGCTAGGCCTAGTCGTAAGCTTTCTTATGAGCTATAGAACACCTCTCTAGGGTGTGCCGTTAGCGAGAAAAATTGTCCCAAACTGGCGGGAAAAAACCCACTGCGGGGAAAAACCCATATGCGGGAAAAAAACCCACCCCAAAAAATTTTTGGCAAGTTGCCAGGAGCATTTCTAACCATTCCAAATGAAAGAGCGGGTTGAAAGCCCAAATTTTTTTGCTCATTTCAGGAAAAAAGTGTGTCATTGCGCACTTTTTTGAGCAAATAAAAAACACAGAGCATGTACCCCGGCTGGGAGTTGATGGAGGATGTCGTTGATGAACAGCAGAAACAGAGAGGGTGAAAGGCAGCAGCCCTGGGGAACTCCATGGTGGAATTTCCTGAAATTGCTGATTGCCCCGTTGTATTCCACTGCTGCAAGCCTATCAGAGAGGAAGTTTCTTAGCCATCGGACTGCGCATGAAGGGAGGCCTAGGTCGAGCAGCTTCCTGAATAGGCCCCCTTTCCACACTGTGTCGAAGGCTCGCTGAAAGTCAATGAGTGCCAACAGGGTACGCTTGGGAGGTCTCTTGGCTGAGAAACCATCGACCACTGATTGGACAAGACTGATAGCATGGTCTTCCGTAGAGTGGAGGGACCTGAAGCCAGCCTGCCTGCAGTCGAGGATATTTTTGGATTCCATCCAGTGGGACAGTCTGTTCTTGATTAGCCTTTCCATGAGTTTCGCCAAACAGCTGGTCAAACTGACTGGCCGGTAAGATTCGATTCGGTTCGCCGGCTTTCCTCGTTTCGCCACTGGAATAATCTTCGCTCGACGCCACGCAGACGGGACCACACCTGACAGCTAGGATCGGTTGAACAGATCGAGTAGTTCTGCATGAGCATTCTGGCTCAGGTTCTTCAGCATTTCATTCGAAATCTGGTCTAGGCCAGTAGCCTTTTTGAGTGGGAGATCGTTGATGGCTGCTTGGTATTCGTCTTTGCTGAAGGGGCTGCACATAGGTGGCTGGGCAGACGTTCGGCAGCGGCATTGCTGTTTCAGGTCATGTTTGACCCCCCGTAGGAGGGGCCTGTCCTCCTTTGACGTTCTCAGGTGGCTCACTCTGGCGTATTCCTTCACAAATCCTCTAGCCTTGTCGCGGTTGGTGGTTAGTTGTTTGGTGCCGAGCAGGAGGGATTGACCGGATGCCGTGGTTGTATTCTTCCCATCAATAGACCTGAGAGTTTTCATGACCTTGGCAGGATTGGTTCTAGGGGACAGAGTAGCAACGAATTCCTGCCAGCTGGAGCGCTTGGCTTCCCTGATCATTGCAGATAGCGATCGTTCGGCTTCCCTCCACCGAAGCCTGGACTCTTCAGATTTGGACCTGAGGAAGGCCCTCTTCAGTGATCTGGCTTCGTTGAGGGCCGCGTTGATTTCGTCAGACCACCAGCATTTGGGAATTCTGCGCCGGTTCCGTGGAATGTTATCGGCAGCTGCTTGGAGGATGACCTGGGTTAGCTGGCGGTTCAGGCGGTGGACTGACATTTGCTGATCCGAAGGAGAGATCTGCAGAAGTTCGTCCAATTGTGCCTGGAAACCAGGCCAGTCGGCCCTTTCGTAGCAGAAGTATCGCTTGAGGGGGGGTTTGCCGAGCGAGCAAGACAGGGAAAGGTCACATAGTATCGGGCTGTGGTCAGAGATGGGAGCATCCAGGACTTGCCAGGAAAAACGGCCGTTCCAGGCCGGGTGGAGGATGGTGAGGTCAGGACTGGATTGTCCGCCCGTTTGCGGGTTCAGTCTGGTGGGGGTACCGTCGTTTGCCAGGGTTAGGCCGGAAGAGAGGATCCAGTCCTCGACGGATTCCCCTACTGAGTTAGGGGACTGCAGGTGATCCCAGGCGGCCGCATGGGCGTTGAAGTCTCCGGAAATCACTGCTCTTCCCTGGGAGCAGATGTAGGATGGATCAAAGTTCTGATGGCGTTGGTCTTGGGCGACATTGACAATGGGGGGAACATAGATGTTGTATAGGGGGATAGGTCCTGACCCGGACTGGATATGGATCACCACCGCATCAGTGGTGAGGTCTGTCGGGGCTAGGTAGTTTCTGTCATCAACCGAATATCCAATCCCTTTCCTGATGAGCGTGGCAACTCCACCCCCAGTCGTATGACCCTGTTGCCTGCCGGTCCTGCGGTAGGCATGAACTTCGTCAAATTGTTTCAGGCCGACGGTCTCCCCAGGCCTGAGCCAGGTTTCTTGCAGCAGAATAACGTCCGCCTCCAGATCTTCTGCCATTTTCTCGAGAACGGGCCGTTTTCTACCGACTGACCCGACGTTCCATTGGAGGATTCGCAGTTTGTTTTTTTCCTTGGGCTGAGGTTGCTGATCACTGGAGTTGGGCCAGATGGGAGGAGGGAGTGTTGCAGAACCAGCTGCAGAGTTAGGGGCAGAGGAGAGGGAAGGGAGAGAGGGAGTAGGCGCGGTAGGGGCAGGTCGGATGGTGGGCGAGGGTGGCTGGGGTCCAGCCGCCAGGCTGGCTGTACAGTTTGGACAGCTATAGTTGTCCACATCCCATTGAGAGAGGGCCGATATTTCGCGGGTGGACAGGTTGGAGCATTTTCCGCTATGGACCCATAGCCTGCAGGTCCTGCATTTCATCGAAAAGTGGCGGTAGCCGACCCATTTCCCGCAAGATGGGCAGGGCCACCTAGGGGTAGCGGTGGCAGGTAATGGTCCTGGATTGGGCTCGATATCACCGGCAGCCAGCAGGAGGAGGGCCCAGTATGCCGGGTTACCGGGCCCTCCCGTCAAAAACCCGACTGATGAGGTTCTTCGCTTCTGAGAAGGGTAGCAACCACGGGGATGTGAAGTCCATTTTGTGGGAAGCCGCCCCACTGCGGCAAAGCGGACATCTTCGGGGCAGATCCCACCAGGTCTGGGGGGGCATGGATTACTGGGGGGAGGAAGAAAAGTTTTTCAAAAATGCTTTAAAATTACTATTTTTTGCTGCTCGGCTAAAATATTAACTAGTTTTAACCTCAATTTAAGCTTAAAATAGCTAAAAATGCTTAAAAATGTGTAAAAAATCCGGCGTGGCCGGAAAAATTTTTCAAAGTTTACCCTCAAACCCCTATTTCTCCGGGCACTTTAAAGTTCTGGGGGGAAGGCCCGAATCCTGGGGGAGGGCGATTCGGGAGGGGCAACCCAAGTCTGGGGGGGGAACGAAATTCTGGGGGAGGGGGCGCCCCCCACCCCCCTCCCTGTAGGAAAAAGCCAGCAAACCCAAAGTTTTAGGGAAAGCATGAGCTCTCCCTCACCCCTATCCTCTGTATCTACCTACATAATATTTTTCGTTGCTTTGTTTTTAGCTTTCTTATGTAATATTTGTTCTAAAAATGGACGCTGTAAACTTAAACACGTTACGGCATGCCTTGAAGTCTGGTCTGTTATGTGAAAATATGTCGGCTTTCATGAAACTGGTCAGTTCGAATGTCTCCACTTGCACCAATGGGAGCATTTCTCTGCTAGAGTCAGAAAAACTTGTCGGTACGGTCTTTTTTTAATTGTAGCAAGGAAGTATATAATTTTACTTTACATATCTTTGGCGAAACATTCAAGTTATGTGTACGTACTACGTATGTATAATAGATAGCTTGCTACTAACGCTAATCTTAATCGAGGTGTTAAAGTCAAGTTGAAGGAGTGCCAAGAAGATAATGAATGCGTGTTTGAGAACCAGTAGAACGCATTATGATTATGATTTTGCAGGATGTTCAACGTATATATACCCATGTGTATATATATATATCTCCTGTGTTGCTTTGCTTTAGCCTGCTTTGTTTATCGTTGTTCAATTACTTACAGAATTGGCAGTAAATGAGCTGAAGTCAACCCTGTATGGGATGCTGTTGCTGAAAGGAGTACAGATCAGCGGCTCTGATTGCTCTAATTCTGTGAATCTCTTTCCAATGTACAATGGTATCCAGCGGACTGGGAATTTGAGTCAGGCCAAAGGACAGCTGTTTCTTCTGACTAGGCTGATTACAGATATCCGGAAACGGGGAATCACAATGGTAATTGACTGGGACTAGATACAACTGCTCTGCTCTATTGCTGGCAGCCAAAATGTATATATGTATAAATGTCCTAATTACGCTGGTCAAAACTTGCGGTCGGTGGTTTGATTCCGGAGGTTTTAAAGGTTTCTCGGCTCCAGCCAACCCAGCTATCGAAACACGAGTCTGTGTAGCAGAACCGGCCCCTTCCACGTATGCAATCGTCTGAGGTGGCACTGCTGGCTCTATGGCTGAGAATCCGGGAATGAGCATCGGAACCCCATGTCCTGTGGCAGGACAGAGCTATCTCCAGGAGTAAACCTTTACCTTAATTACGTCTATATACCGTACCCTGTCAATTCTAGGAATCTTAGTTTTGTTTCTCGAAATAAATAGTATTATAGAGCATTATAATTCTGGCTTTTTCCTAGGCAAACATTTCTGGGGCGGAGAAAAAATTTTCGAAAAATGCCTAAAAATAGCTATATATATATGTTTTCTGCTGAGCTAAAAAATTGACTATTTTTAACTTAAATTTAAGCTTAAAATATATAACTGAAAAATGCTTAAGAATGGGTAAAAATCCGGCGACGCCGGAACAATTTTTCAAAATTCACCCTCAAAACCCTATTTTTCCGGGCTAGAGTTCTGGGGGGGGAGGTCCGAATCCTTCCTGGGGGGGGGCTATTCTGGGAGGGGAACGAATTTCTGGGGGGGGGGTCCCCTCCATCCCCCCCTGTAGGAAAAAGCCAGTAATTTTATCTTGTTTTCTAGGATATTCCTGCGGATTTATTGTCCTTGTTGGGTCTAACGTTAAATTACTACACGCCTGCTGATGTTGAAAATCATCCTACCTGGTTTACTGAACTTTCTGCTTTTTATAAATCCCTGCAGAAGGCTGAAGCCACAAAAAGCCAGACGGTCAACTTAAAGGCCTCTTCGGTGGATTGGGAGCAGGATGTGATTGTAGAAAAATGCTTGGCACACTATGACGGTTAGTTTCTTGGGGGGGGCAGGAGGTAGGGAAAAGCCGCAAGGTGAAAAATAGATTTAGCAAGGTTTCATAAGTGCTGCTATTTTGTAGTTGCATTTAAATTCCCGAATACTTATTGCGCTACTTTGTTTCGGGGGCTCTTGTGGGTGATATTGTGCATTTTCTTTTTAATCGTTTCGAGACGGACCGCGGCGTGCAGCCTTTAAAAATCAGGAGGCCCAACATGAAGCATTTAAAAAATTATCGAAAAATTAAATTCTGTTAATAATCGTGTGGTAAACATTGATTTACCTTTCTATTTAGGCAAGAAAAAAATTGTTAGGTTTTTGTTTTTTGCCCAGCAAAATTTGGAAATTTTATTTGAAAATTAATAAGATTGTGTAACATCCGAACCTCCGGTACTTGGACCTACCCACTGAACTCCCACAGCATACTACTACTGCGCTGATCATTTCGAGATATATATGTATTTCTTCATTTGTAACTTTGTATTTTTGTTAGTGATGGGCAGTGGATATCCGGATATCCGGATAATTTTTATAATTTTAATTATATCATTTATATCCGGATAATATCCGGGTATCCGTTTACATTTTAGACAAAGTACATTGAAAAAATTGTATTGAATTGTATTGAATTGTATTGAAAAATTTGCGAAATTTTAACAAAAATTTTAAAATTTTAAAAAATATTTTTCAAAATTTTGGCCAAAATATTTTTTGAACCTAGGTTGTAGTTTGGTTTTATGATAGAAATTTATAGGGCAGCGAAAAATTGCCAGAAAAATTGAAATTTTAAGTGTAAAACAAAAAATTTTCTCAAGTTTGAGTTTTGAATAGGCGGATAGCCGGATATCCGGATATCCGTTGACGCAAAATAGGCGGATATCTGGATATGAAAAAATATCCGGTGCCCATCACTAATTTTTATAAATATCCATAATCATGTAAAAACTAGTTTTCATATACTAACGTTTATAAATTCTGCTGCTTTCTTGTTTAGATGCGATCGATGCGTTACTGAAACGACTGGGCGCTGGTGATATGACCATGTGCGTTCTGTTTAATTTTGTATCTTTATTTTTATCTTTCATTGCTGCAGCTATATACACTATTGTAGTTTCTTGAAGTATTATTTTTGTTTACCAAAGTTCGAGTTGACAATTTGTACGAGCGTAATACGCAGTAATCAACAGCTTTAATTTTTGTTATTGTAAATGTGTGTCCACGCAGACCGGGGCAGTATGTACTCATTTATTGACCAGTCGACTAGTTAGATATATATATCTGCATAATATAGTTGCAATGTTTTAGGCCTTTAAACATTTTGATGGAACGAGTTGATTTTCTCTGCGAACCAAAGCATTTGAGTGCTTTGCTTAGCGCAATTGATTTGGCTGGCAAGGCTGTGGATTCCAGAATTAGAGAAAAATTCTTCAAGGTTCCTGAATATATATACGTATAATACAAGAAGAATGTCGTTAATTTTTGAAATGGAGGGAAGCGATTTTGCTGAATATTCGGATCAATTGGATTTTTCGACATGGTTTTTGACAACGGGATTCTGGCTTTCAAGTTTTCTGTATAGTGAAATATCAGAGACACTCTCTATAGTTCCATCTCCAGTGCAATCTGAAGAAAGCGTCATCTTACAGTACAAAACTTTAAAATAATGTTTTTATTTACATTTTTTATTATAAACTATTTCTGCGAACTTCGTCGTTGTCGTAATGGGTGGTCCATCAGGATTCAGTCCTATACTCGGTGGGCTCCAATCAGCCCACTGCTACCAAGGAAGCGAAGAACTGATTCTGGCTCTTCCCTGAGACAGGTTAGGTCAGGAGATGGGCCCAGCAGGGTCGTTCTGTGAATGGTTAATGCCGGGCACGAGAGCAGTATATGTTCAACCGTTTCTGGCACATCGTTGTGGCAGTGGGTACAGTTAGGGGAAGGGTGGTTCAGAGGGTCAATTGCATTTCGGTAAGAAGCCAAAACCCATGACTTCCCACTACGCATTTGGCTAAGGAGGACTCGATCTTCTCGGTTTAGGGACTGTTCCTTGGCCGTAGGGACTGGACCCTTTGTACCAAAGATGGCTCTAGCTCTAGGGTGGGTGATGTTGGAATGCCACCTTTTGTTATATTCCCGCTTTATTGTGGCTTTGGCCGTGGAGATGTCTATCGGGATAGTGGCCTGGTGCAGTTTAGAACCGGAAGATCCCTGGTAAACCAGAATGTCCCGGCACCCACTGAATCACAATTCTGATATCATTTAAGGTGGTGATTCCTTTTGGAGACATCAACTTTGAACCCTTATTACTCATTCATTACTTGGAGTTAAGAAGCCATTTTTATATCAAAATGGAGCTTAACATTTTTTCTTTCTAATAAATGCAGGAAAACTAGCCTCAGTTTTCGGATACGATTTTACTGCATTTTCGAAGTACTTTAATTTTCCAGATTTTTTGCAGACTGAAGTAAATTTTTTCGTGAGGCATCGATTATACCATTCGATACCTCTATCAAATACCTGGGGACCCTTTTTTAGTTATTATGAAACCGCTCTTCGTAATGGAGATTTTAGCTAAAATGTATGCGCAACCTGGATTTTGCCTACTTTTCCCAACTTTAGCAAGCGACCACTTCAGCTAGAAAGCAGCAATCGGGGCAACTAAAAAAGGGTCCCTGGGTATTTTTGTGTAAAACACGTCCAGTAAGTGGCAACCCTCTAGCTTGCATAGTAAATGCTCCACAATCGCTGGAAAAAATTTGGTCATGTTTTTGCAAAAACTACATTTTTTACGATAGCAGCGTACGGGATAGCATTTAGAAGATTACAATGCCATGAATAACAGGCCCCAACGAGACCTTCAAGTTGACACCCTTAGTTTAATTTTAGGGCTTGCGTAGCTCAAGATATTTCGGATTATTTGATTTCTGCAAAAATGCCATGTTTCCAACGCCAAAATAAAAAAATCAGCTATATCCCACAATAGAGAAAAGCTAGAAAGGTGCTTCAAAAAGCAAAAATGTAGAGCTCAACAAGATCTTTCGAATGGATACAATCATAGCTATGCAGCTACTGTCTAATTGTTAAAATTCCGCAAAAACCGCCCTGAACGGAAACGTTGAAGTTTTGAAGCGGAATTGCGCGGAGGGTGTTAGAATGCTAAAAGAAATTATTTTGGAAAGTTTCATTAAATTTCATCCTGATTTGGACCGTCAACCAATAATATGTGCCCAAAAGGAATCACCACCTTAAGGCCCGCAGGTTGCTCCAGACTTCCGACAGAGTTTCGCTGAAGCTTCCTCTGATTCCGCTGTGAAGGAGGGTAACCACAGATCTGGAATCCGTACACAGCCGGACCACGGCACCGGGAGGGATTCTTTGCCTGTTGTTTCGGACCCACCCGAGGGCCACCGCTGCAGCCGTCAACTCTGCTCTAAAACTTGAACAGAGTTGCCCTGCCGCAGCCGAGATCTCCACAGGTTCAGTTCCGTCTTCAAAGGCCACATAAACTCCGCTACCTCCGCAGGAGTTCCCGCCGTGGGCTGAACCGTCGGTCCAGATAGTTATTGGGGCAGCCGGTAGTTTGGCAAGGGTGGCTTCCGCAGCCAATTTCCGCACTGCTGGAGGATCACGCCGGCGGGTACGGATTACAAGATCTGGGTGGGCTTCCACGGCGGCATACCGCTGGTCCGGGTAGATAGATTCTGCTGAGATTAGTTTCTCCCTTGGAAGTGCAGTCAGTCCACAGGCTGCGGTCGCTTCGGTTGCCACGGTTCTCCAAGACCGCTGTGATTTGAGGGTTCTGGCAGCGTTCGGTGGCACTGTGCAGGTTTTGTATCTAGGATTATCTTGGGGGAGGCGGAGCGATCTTTCCAGTGCTATGGCCGCCAGCTGTTTTCCTCTCAGGGACAGGGGGATAAGGTTGGCTTCCTGTTGTAATATCTCCACTGGTGCTGCTGTTAGGCAGCCAGAGATGGTTCTAGCTGCCAGATTTTGTATCTTCTCCAGAGAGTCCAGATGGGTTTTAGCCGCGCAAGGCATCCACGCCCCTCCACAATATTCAATAGCGGATCGTACAAAGGTGAGGTACAGGAGGCGCAGGTCTTCCTTGGTACAACCCCACTTTGTACTGGCAACAGCATTCAGGACTTTGATTCGGTGGTAGGCTTTTGACTTTAGTTTGGTTACATGAGCACCAAAATTTAACAGCCGGTCGAAGGTTACTCCCAGGAATACCGGGTTAGCAGAAAATGGGATCACTTCGTCGTCGATGGTAAGTTCGGGCCTGAAGTTAGCTTCCTTGTTACAGGTAGAGAAGATAGTACATTCTGATTTCTGGGCATTGATCTTGAATCTGCAACGTTTCGCCCACTCGGTGATGGATAAGAGGGCTTCCTGAAGCTTCTCTTGGGCTCTCGGGAGGCTGCTGTCCTGTACCCAAAGTGCTAAATCGTCCGCAAATAGTGATGAATGTACTCCTTCCGGCAGATGGCGCAGGATATCATTGATAAATAGCAGGAACAGGACTGGTGATAAACAGCTTCCCTGTGGTACGCCTTGGTGGAGGAATTTCCTGAATCTGCTGAGGTGGCCGTTTCCTTGACTCCAGCCAGTGAGATAATATGTTCTTGATCATTCGCTCCATCAGCTTCGCTAGACAACTGGTAAGGCTTACAGGCCTGTACGATTCCACCCGGTTTGCTGGTTTGCCTCGTTTTGGGATGTGGATGATTTTTGCTTTTCTCCATTGACTGGGAACGATTCCAGTAGACCACGAATCATTTTATCAGCTGAAGGAGCATTTGCTTGGCCCTTTGACTGAGATGTTTGATCATTTCGTTGGACACTCCGTCGAGTCCAACTGCTTTCCTAGTCGGCAATTCATCTATGGCGAGGTGGAGTTCTTCCTTGGTAAATCGGTCGCAGATGGTTGGTGAAGTTTCATTCTGGCAGCCACAGCTTCGTTTCAGAGACCGACGGACTTCTCGATGCAGGATTCGGTCATCCTTGGTAAGCCTAAGGTGGCTAACTTTGGAGTACTCCTTGACGAAACCAGCTGCCTTCTCCCTATTAGTAGAAAGTTGTTTGGTTCCCTGTAGTAGTGTTTCTCCAGTGGGGTGCCGGGTGGCTCTTCCGTCAATCGATCTTAGTGTTCTCATGACTTTGGCAGGGTCACTTCTAGGATTCAGCGTCAGGACGTACTTCTGCCATGATTCCTTCTTAGCTTCAGAAACTTTATCTTTGAAGCTTCGCTCAGCATTTCTCCATTGGATCTTGTCTCCATTAGTCCGGCTTCTGAGGTAGGTAGCCTTCTTTTCCCGTACCAGCTTAAGCGTTTCTGAAAGCTCCGCTGACCACCAGATTTTTGGATCTCGCCGTCGGTTCTTCGGCATATTCCGATCAGCTGATTCCACAATGGCGGCTGTCAGTACCTTATTAGCTTTGTGGACTGGGATATCGGCCGGGTGCTCCTTCAGGATTTCATCCAGTGTGGACTGGTATCCTTGGCAGTTAGCTTTTTCATAGCAGTAGTACCTCCGGATTGGCTGTTTTCCCACAGAGACCGTCAGCGACAGATCAAGCAGCAGAGGGAGATGGTCAGAGAGTGGGGCGTCGATTACTTCCCATTTGTAGCGACCGGTCCAGGAGGGGTGTAAAATCGTCAGATCTGGGGTTGACTTTCCACCGGTATGAGGGTTCAGTCTAGTGTAGCTTCCATCGTTTGCCACACTTAGGCCGCTAGATAGTACCCAGTCTTCAATGCTTTCGCGAAACGTAGCGATTTTCGTCAAATTTGGCAAATTTCTCATATAGAATTCACGCAAAATTCATTCAGTCACGTTTTTCGTGAAAAATCTTCTAGAGGTTCGCCAACTTTATTGAGATCGTTACCTACCTTTTGCGAAGTTCCCGAAACATAAAGTTTTTTAATAAGCTGTACCTACATATGTTTGTTTTCTTCTAATTTTTGTTTCTTGTGCAGATTCTACGTTGCTGTATGTTCAATGTTGATACGGGATCACGAGACGCCTGCCTGATGGACTATTTTGATCGCGTCGGTCCGTTATCACTGACGCAACACTATACCACCTTTATGCCGGAGTTGACCAAATGTGTCAATTCTGTTCTGAACCCTGAATCGATGTCTGCCGATGAAATGTCAGTGTGACTTCCAATTTAAGTGTTTCCGTTTGACGTTGTAGAACAGTACAGGCGTTTTAGAATCTGGAGCTTTGTGCTACCTTTACCTATCCACTCTATTATTTGAGCACGTTGAATTTGCCTTTTACTTTTGTTTCCACTGTTGTTGTACATATTATTATTCAATCCTGAAGTTGTGAATGAATGAGTAGGATATAGGATACGTGCAACTACATGTAACTATACATACAATATAACGTGCTTCCTTAAAATAATTTATTTTATTTATGTAATTGTATTACTTGTTGATGTTTAGTGCTGCCACGACAGAAACATTGTATTGGTTGGCATTTATCTCACCGAAGCAGACAATCTGGATGGTAGTGAAATCTGTACTGGACTCTCCTAAAACACTGAATCTTTTTGCCAAAGTTAGTTTTGCATATTTTTTGCTTTTCTTTTATTAGAAGTTGTGTATACCTTTTGCATTATGAAATGTACATCCTCAGGAGGTTTTAGTTTTCCAGATGATAATGGCAAATAATTGTGTCCTGTTATGAAAGTACATGTACATATTGTACATTATACAGTGCGTAATACGTTTATGTACAGTTTTAAAGCAAATTTTAATTTCTGGAGCTGAGTCTGTGGTCGAAAAAGTTTACAACAGGTTTTGCTTCAGTTTCTTGCTTGGCTTTTTCAAACTTATTTACCAGGCATGCTGCCTAGTTCTCCTGTATTTAATTTGCATTATAACAATACAAGTTTGTGCCTTCACTAGATTCTGAGTTCACTGAAACCGGCTTGTCGCTGTCCCTTGGATGATACCAAATTGGCCCTGATCGTGAAAGCTTTCTATCGAGTTCTGTCCCAAAAGGATACCCTCCTGAATTCTGCAAAATCCGATACCGCTTTCCTATCTTTCACCAGTTTGCTGTTAAAGGTACGCCGATTCAGTGTGGAGCGGAGAGCTCTAATTACACGGAATCTACTGCATTAGTCTACGTTAGTAGACGTATACTAAAATCTTTCACCAGGCACTGGAAAAAATTCCCCAAAAACTTTGCGCAAACCAAAACTGAGAAGAAGACCAGCTTCGACCAGTTTTTCACCCTGGCAGACTAATGTAGCTAATCAATCTACTAAAAAAACCTGGTGAGACAAGAGATGTCTAAGGTCACTGACTAAGCAAATTAGTAACTTAGTGCTCTTTTTTGGGTTTTTAAATAGTATATACTGATCTGTGTTTAAATAGTACGTACGTAAAAGTTATAACTCTGAAACTCTGAAAAATCTTATAACCTCAATGTTGATTGATTTGGTTGAAGTTGAAAATCGTAGGATAAAGAGCGTAGTCTTGCAGCTATGAATCACAACTAGTGTTACACGTTCTACCTGCAGTCCCTCCCATGGTTTCTGTTGAAAATTATTCCGAAATAAAATTTTACATCACCACGAAAGGGTGCTACCTGTTAACCATCGAAAAGATGCATTTCGATCATCGTTTCTTTTTTCGGCCTGTTTTAGGAAGACGTCTTGTACCCAGATGAGATGCTGGATGAATGTATTGGACCCTGTTTCGCCTTGAAGGACGGGCATGAGATGTGGTTGCTGGGACTGAAGCTTTTGGAGACGACTTGTCAAAATCCCAAACGACCAATTAAATGGTCACCAGAGCTCCGTACTAGGATTTCTAAAAAGTATAATTTCCATCCTCTTTAACGTTAACTGAGCTATGTAAACTAAAGCCTTAGTGATCCTAGAAGCTAGGATTTATTTCGGATATGTAAACCGTAGCGGCAGTTCTGATGGCGAACTACAGAGATGAGTGGTTGAAACACGACAATGCACGCCACATTATTGTCAACATTAGATTAAAAGTCAATATGCCTCTGCTGTATGGTAATACGCAGTTAAAGTGGTAGCAACATAATAACTTGTAGTAACTGTTTGATTGTTTGTTTGTTTGTTTGTTTTTGTTTGATTGTTTATGTCAACGTTTCAGGGGTACCAATTTGGTTACACTGTTGGGAGATATTTGGAACTGCTATCTGAAGGCGGGTCTTCCTGGATTCCTGGAAACTAATTTGCATACAGGATTACAGCTGCAGGAGCTTTGTCTTACTGTGCTACACTGTCTGGCTGAGCAGCTACGCATTTCTGGAGTTTCCTTAGATGGTTCGTTTCTGTTTGTTTTCATTTTTAGTTTTTCGATTTCATGTTTATGTAGGTATGTCGACATTAAGCATGTGGGCCTGTTATTTGTTCAAAAAGAGAAAGAGTTTGATACAGTTTGCTTTCAATATTGTGAACTTGAACTTCCGCATTTGAGTTCATTGAGTTCATTTGAGCTGATTATTTGGATTCATTCTGAGTTTTCTCGTGGAGTTGTTTTACTTTTTCGATTTTAGGAAAATTCTGTGAGTCTATGTGGGAATATGTTTCGGATCCTTTTAATCCCATGCTGATGCCAAGACTGACTTTTGTTCATTTGTTTGCATCTGTCCTGTCAGACAATCGGAAGAAACCTGTAAGTAACTGCGCCTATGCTGGGCTTTTCGTGGGAACTGTCCCGTAACAAACTCTTTGTCGTCAAGTAGTCAGCTTGAATTCTCCTGATTATACGTGTAGATTAATTGGTTTAATCTAGCTGGATTCTGACCCCGTTGACAGACTTTGACCCCAGTTCTGACCTTCGTGGCCTAAATTTAAGTTTTTTTACAAATTTTGGGTCCCAATTTTGAATGTCAAAAATAAGTACATAAATTGTTACGAATCGTTAGTTTTCTCACTGAATTCACCGGTCCTTATGCATCTTTTTATTGGATCAGTGTGTTTACGTTACTTTTTTCAATAATTTTATTTCCGTTGGGTTTTCATTCTACGAGTACCGTGAAGACCAGTGGTTAAGGCGTTCGACTGTGACGATCCAAGGTTCGAATCCCCGCTACCACAATGTTTTCACAAATCCCCTTGAGCAATTGACTTAGCACATACGCCGGTTTGCAGTGGGTTGGGTGGCCAACCCGGCTATCTTTCTTTAACTGGGAATATAAATGGGTACCACTGCGATGGGAAGGTAACAAGAGTCTGTGTTCTGGCGTAATGCCTTATGATGGGCGCTGGCCCTTGCGTTATCTTTAAGCCAAAAACGTGGGATCCCCCGCTTGTTGAGGAGGGTAAGACCAAAAGTGGGGGGAAAAATTGCCTAAATGCTAAAAAAGGTAAAATATTGACTGTTTTATTACAAATACTGCTACAACTAATTGCTCGAAAATAAAGTTTCATCTGAGTTTTCTTTAGTGGGGAGATGAACTCGGCACTTCCCTCCGCTATGAAGAAAACCCAGGGGTTCCTCTTTATGTAGTCAACATTTCAATTCTCACTCCTGGCTTAGGGTTGTGAATCCCGAGAGAAGCACTGCCACCATACCTTATGTACTGTAGGTTGGAGTTCTCTCACTTTCGCTTTTTTATGATAAATATACAAATATTTATGGACTGATTAATAGACTCTATTAGAGTATGTTATAATTTGGTTGTGTTTATGCTATTTGTGATTTAGGTTCGTGGGTGTTGTATTGATTGTCTTAACCTGAATCCTGATGAATGGGACCCTTTTCCTTGTGACACACAGGATAATCTTCATAATCGTAAGTCTTACTCTTGACAAAATTTCGCTCAGCAAAGTTTGGATTTTTATTTCTTATGAAATTGTAAATGCGTGTCCCAATTTTTGAAATTAGCATTAGAAGGTGAAGAATACAAAAACTGTGTTTTAAGCTTAAAACGAAGTTGTTTGTTCGTGTGGCTCACTAACAAACAACTGGGAGGAGCATGACGGAAGGTAAAAACAGCATTGAGCATGAAGCTAGAAATGAGAAGTTGCGATGTTGCTTTAATTTTGAAATTATGCCTTTAATATTTATAGTATTATAGGGGAGCGCGAGAGCGCTCCCCTATAATATGGGTGTAAAAGGCTCAGTGCGGCCCTTGGAGACCCGTTCGAGCTCCGTGCCAGCTAAATACTCAACCAAACTGGACAATTTTGGTATCGTTGGAATCTACACGACGAGTACTACAAGTCGCAAAAAAGTTTTGGTCAAAATTTCCAACTTTGAAAATTTTCGCTTCCGGGCAAGTTAGGTCCGTTTGTTTTTTTTTCCGTGTAAGTCACGCTTGGAAAAATGCAATTTTCTGTCGCAGTATTAGAACGATCTGGGCATTTTCAGCAGGTGAAGCTTGGTTTTTCTGAACGTATATACCCCGAAAGTGAACCTTTTTGATATTTTTTCGCTGCCCGGCCCGGCCGGCCACCTGTACGGCCGGCCAAAAGTGGACTTGGCGCTAAAATGGCCAAAAATGGCCAATTTTTTGTCAAAGCTACAGGACTCAGGGAAGACGCTAGAGAGACGTGGTTTGTTGCATAAGGATCCACGGAAGGGTTTATATGTCCTAACGAGGGCGATTTTTGATATCTGGCCAGGATCGTTCTGGCGGCCGGCCCAAAGTTGGTCCGGCCAAATAGCCATTTTCGGAAAATTTCTAAGTCCCAACTCTACAGGAAATAGTCAAAAATAGGCCTAAATATGCTGTTTTGGGCCATATAGTGGGACGCATATAAGGGTTATCGTGGTCGCTGAACACGATGAGCATAGTCGCAGCGCTGTGTGGTGCTGCTATCGTGCTGTACTATTATGCAGCAACCATAGCACGCTGTCTGTAGACTTACTGTAAACGGCTAAACATATGAAACTTGGTGAGAATCATGTCTGTAGTGAGGGGGAACTGTAGCTATGTTCGTTGGTGCAGTCTCTAGCTTCCACCGTGCTGTATGTGCTGCCCCAAACACAGCACCGTCGATAACAAGTTATTCATTCGTCACTGGTATTTGAAATTCGGCATACAGATAGTTTAGGACATGACAAACTATTATAGATACGTTTCGTATACTTATTACGATGTTACTATGTGGTTGCGCTGCAGTGGAGTGCTGCGGAAGCACAGCACGGCCTATAACTAACTACAGAAAACTTGCAATCGTCTGAAATTCAGTAGGCAGAGGTGCAGAATAGCAGTGGAAAACATGCCGTACAAGTCTACTTTTTGGCAGTGAAGTTTGCATCTGGTTGCGCTGCAGTAGAGTGCTGCTGAAGTACAGCACGGCCTATAACTAGCTACAAATGAGTTGCAATCGTCCGAAATTTTGCACACACGTGCGGCAGAGGATTGCAAATCGTGCCGTATGAGTTTACTTCACCGACAGTAACGTTTGCATTTGGTTGCGCTGCAGTAGAGTGCTGCTGAAGTACAGCACGGCCTATAACTAACTATAGATAACTTGCAATCGCCTGAAATTCTGCAGGCAACAGCGGAATAGCATTAGAAATTGTGGCGTGTAAGTCTCCTTCTTTGGCATTGACGTTTGCGTCTGGTTGCGCTGCAGTAGAGTGCTGCTGAAGTACAGCACCGCCTATAACTAACTACAGATAACTTGCAATCGCCTGAAATTCTGCAGGCAACAGCGGAATAGCATTAGAAATTGTGCCGTGTAAGTCTCCTTCTTTGGCATTGACGTTTGCGTCTGGTTGCGCTGCAGTAGAGTGCTGCTGAAGCACAGCACGGCCTATAACTAGCAACAGACAAACAGCAGTCGCCTGAAATTCTGCAGGCAACAGCGGAATAGCATTAGAAACTGTGCCGTGTAAGTCTCCTTCTTTGGCATTGACGTTTGCGTCTGGTTGCGCTGCAGTAGAGTGCTGCTGAAGTACAGCACCGCCTATAACTAACTACAGATAACTTGCAATCGCCTGAAATTCTGCAGGCAATTGCATTTGCAAGTTTGCATTTGGTTGTGCTGCAGTAGAGTGCTATATGCTATATACAGTAACTAAAACTATTGCAGCCATGGGTACTGGATGTTGGATTTCTGTCAAAATAGAGAAAAAGGAAGAAATTGGAACTTCTCAAGCTTCTTTGTTCTGTACTTTCGGTTGACGATTAATGATTAGCGGAATTTTTAAAGTTTCTTTCACACAGCTTTAACGTTTTCGCTTTTTACTGAGAACCTTAAAAATGAAATAGGACAAGAATAAAAATGCTCCGGTGGAGCATGAAAAATGCAATATGGGTGACATTCGGTTGTAAACGGACAGAGGACTAGGTTTTAAAACGTTAATATGGGAGGGGCAGGTTGTAAATGCCAGGAGGGCTAGGTTAAAAGCGCACTAATATGGACCAGCTTCGCTGAACAACCCATATTCGCGGTCACTCATGCTCCATTCCACATGACATACGAGTAAGATCCTGCATTCTTCAACTTTCAAAGCAAGCGGGACGATTTTGAAATATTAAAGCTTATTCCAAATAAACAATGCAGTTCTGGTAGAAAGGTGTTCAAGGTGTTTTTTCTGCAGTGTCAGCGCAGAATCTTGTATTAAGTTGATGCGAAAAGCAGTTGACATTATGTACGTGTATTATTAAGTTGTATAATAAAGGAGCACGACCACATATACTTGCAGGCCGTGCTGACATATCGTACAATTTTTCGAAGAACTGCCAATATATATCAACAGCAAGCAGTAGAATAGTAGAAGCAAGATAGAAACTCTGGACAGTTTTCGCGAATATGGGTTTGTGACAGAGCTAGACTTGCAGTGACTTAAATTGGATATATTATTTTGAAACTGTAAATAAATTAGAAACCTACACGCTTGGGTAAGAGATAAATTACTCTTAGGCGGAACAATACGTAGTGCATAATAAACAATACTTAGCTAGTAATTAAAATGAAAACTGAACTTAAACTAGTTGCGTTTAACTCAAGGAAAATAATCTTAGTCGTGAGCAAAGCTACCTTAGGTAATCAAGTTAGCTACCAAAGTGAACTATTATAAGACATACGGTAGGCACTGTAATAATTAATTAATGCAAATTCTCTAATTAATGCAAATGTCCATTGTATTCTTGTATTGTGCTAATGTGTTAATTATTATTGTACATGCTAGTAATGTCTCGTAGTTGTTCTGTTGCTACCGTAATTCAAGAAAGAAGTGTTTGTAAAGGCTAAGCAAAATTGAGCTTCCAAATTGGGTTTTCTGGAAAGAGTTGGTCTTCCCATTTCTGACAATGATAGATTTTATGGAGGAATTGGAAATTGGCTTTAGGCTTGTTGCTTACGTCAATCGTCCGAAAGAAGGAATATTCTAGAAGCTTCTTAGCCCAAAAAGCTAGCAACAAGCGAGAATATTTTGTTGGAGAAGCTAAGAGCTGGAAACTTATAATACCTATGGGATATTTAGAGAAAGCCTAACTTTAGACTATTTTTGGGATTGGAAACAAATTGTAGATATTACGTAATCGCAATCGTCTTACGGTACTTCGGCTTGGAATAGCTTGCTTTTGTGTTATTCGTGGGGTCTTGGTATTTGTGCTAGTGGAGTCAAGTGGTGTTCAATAAACTGTGTGCTTGCTATATTGTCAAAGTAAAAGATCGTGAAGTGTACCTATTGCCTAAGCTAAGACTCCGATAAGACTAGTGAAGATCCACTGCGCTTTAACTCTGCCTGTGCTGGTCGTCGACCCCACGGCCCGCGACATTTGGTAGCAGAGCGTGGTTAGTCCGACACGCTTCTGCTTACCAGGAAAACTTCTGTGATTTACTGGAATTGCTGTGACATTTTTACAAGCGTGGTTTGTCCGACACGCTTCTGTTTACCAGAACATTGGTGCACTTTAACTGGAATTACAGTAACTTTATAAAAGCGTGATTTGTCCGACACGCTGTTGCCTAGCAGAACCCTTCTGCATTGGAATTATTGGAATCATTGAACTGTGACATTTCCGCGCAACGTCTGCGCATTCAATTTTGGACTTTATTGGTGTCGTGGATTTCTTGCCGCGTATTGTCAGCGCAATTAGCTCTGAACTCTGTACTTTGGATTTATATACTCGTTCTGCCAGCGTCTTCCTCTTTGAACTTTGAACTTTGCCTAAGATTACCTTACGAACTTCTTACCGCGCATTTCCGGCGCCCAACCGACTTTTCGAACTTTTGATTTCTGACTAGGTTCTTGCCGCGCAACGCTAGCGCAAACCGAACCTAGACATCCAGCAACAAACATTATATTGATTATTGACTCTATTGGGGTTTTGCCGCGCAACGTTCAGCGCACTTGAGCCCTTGAACTTTGATAACTCTTGTGATATTTACTATTACTGTTGGCTTGCCGCGCAACGTTAGCGCAACTGCCAATTGAACTTTTGCCGCGCACCGCCTGTGCCCGATACGAACTTTCTGATTAGTAATTGCCTACATTGCCTACAACGACATCATTTACTTGGCCGTGGAATTTGTCTTTACCTAACGCTGAATTTACCTAACGCTGAATCAACTCCTCTGCTCCTTCGCGATCCTCGATTACCTCCGATAGTCTATCCTACCCCGCCCTGCTGTTGTGGTTCCTCCGACTGTAGTATCAACCGTTATCACTTCCACTTCAACCGATTCAATTACCGCCTTGCAGGTCTTTACCCGATCCGAAGTCTCATATCCAATCCATCGTCCAATCCATCCAATTCGCCGTCCAGTTCTCCTAGACCGTCGGCTCCAGTCACCCACTGCCATCACTGTGAGAGATTACTCCGCTTATTCCGCGAAGTACTGCGTCGCCGTCGACCTCGAGTGGAACCTACCGCTGAAACCTCAGTCTGAAGGTTGGTAATATTGTGTAACTATATATTGTGTACTTAGAATTTCTGAGTTGTTTTAATTGATGTTGATGGTAGTTAAATAACTCTGCATCTAGAACAAATTTGCCGTTATCGTAAGCTCGTAACTATATAATCTGAATACATAACGTGATCTCATTATGTCTGGTAACGAGGCTAAAATTGAGAGCGATGATGATATGTTGGCTGAATCTAACCCAGACTTTGAACGTTTAGAAAGGCATTCACGTGCTATAAAGTTACATGCAAAAATGCTAGAGGAATTGAGAAATGATATGAATGATTATTATGTTCGTTTGCAGACTTTACCTACATCGCACGATTTGCAAGATTATCAAAATTTTCGAGGCCATTACAAAAGGTTTCAAAAACAATACTTTGATAGTAATGGAGATTTTGATTTAACAGCTGTTACTATTTGTCCCACTGATGCCGTCCCGTTGCCTCATGACACTTTAAGACCTTTTACTGGAAGGAGCAATGAGCAAAATATTGAGGACTGGTTTAAAATTTTCAAGTTAGTTGCAACTGCCCAAAACTGGGATGATGATCGACAGTTGAAAATTCTACCAGCGTTCTTGAGAGATTATGCTCTGGATGTTTATACAAATTTGCAGCCTTGTGAAAAGAGTGACATTGACATTTTAGAGCAAAATTTGATCAAACATTTAAGGCCTGCGGAAGCTGAACGTTTCTCTAGTATGCAGTTGCATAGTAGAGTTCAAAAACCTAATGAAGGACTTCAAGACTTTGCGTATGCTATTCAGCGACTAGTGCAAAAAGCCTACCCTGGCATGCAAGAGACAGCAGCCAAAAATTTGGCTTTTAACAGTTTAATTAATGGTTTGAATCCTTATTATAAAAAACAGCTTATTTTACAAAATCCAAAAGATTTCACTGATGCTGTCCAAAAAGCACGACAGCTAGAAGCACTTGAAGGTTTGAACTCACATTCGTTTGTAAACGTTTCTTACAAAGTTTCCGCTTACGAAGCTACTCCTGTTGAACGGTGTATGCAATCTTCAGACAACGAAAGTTTGGTTACCGAACTAGGAATCTTAGTTAAAGCAATAAAACAGCAGCACGCAGAGACAGTCGCACAGAATAAAAGGCTGGATGCTTTTCATCAGAAGGTAGACGGAAATATTGCAGATCTTCGCGAAGAAATTAATAAACTTTCTAGGTCAATTAATATAAGTGATAACAACAATTCTCGAACAGCTGCTCGTGTGAATAATGGTAACAAATTTCGAAATAGTAACTATCAGCAAAGTTGGGGCATGTTAGGATGCCCCCGCGATAAAGGAAGGGATTTCTCACAAACGTTTGGTAATCGTCAGGGGCGTGGTTTTCAAGGGCAACCTAAATGTTATAACTGTAATATGCAAGGTCATTTTGCTGCGTCGTGCCCCCAGCGCTCAGGTACACAGATTTACAATCGAACTACACTAAACCCCTCTTTTAGACAGGATTATGGACAAGCTTCTGCAGCTGTAATTAATAGGGAGTTTCCAATGCCTCCAACAGAAACGGTGTCTGCTTCTCACGTGCATTCTGAACTGTCTGATCTGCGAATGAGTATTAAAGCGTTACAAGATGCCACTCAGCTAATTGCTAAACAAAAACAGGATTGCAGTCAGCTGCAGAAAGACAATGAAGCACTTTTTGAGCAAAACCAACGATTGGTGCAACGCTTCTTTTCAGATTCCGAAACTCGCCCAAAAGTATTTGTTAATTCTTTGAAAGCTATACAATCTGAAAATGTTCTCTCTAAAGCTGAGGTTGGCAGACACCGATTCCATTCCCGTGTTTCGCATAATGTCAAACTTTGTAAAAAACGCAACAAGCATAATGAAAAGAAGGAGCGATGCAATAAAGGAAACAACGAAGTACCGATGATTATGCCTAATGAATTCAGTGAATCTTCGAAAAACAACGGGCAAAGTTCGAGCCAAAAACAATATCAGAAAGTGGAAGTTTCTGTAGTCAGTTTTAAAGCTATGTTATATAAGCTAGCAAATGTTTCTTCTTTTATATTAAGGCGTATGCTTTTAATAGTTATATGTGTGCTAGCCACGAAAGGTGGTGTGAATGCAATGCCTGTAAATGATAAGCAACTAGAGCCTCGTTCCTATGGTAGAAAGTTTGCTTGGAATCAACTTAATTCAACTGATTGTAGCAAGCCGTCAGAGACGCTTACCGAGCAGGTTGTAGATAATTTCTCTTGGCTACGTTCAATTAATCTTAGTCAATATTGCTACAAACTATTTCGTCGTAAAAAGGATGTTGAAAGCGGTGACTTTGCATCCTTACCTATTTTCGACTAGAGGAGAAACAGTTGTATTAATTTCGTTAATTCGAATTTAGTGAGTTCTGGTAACGAAAGTTTTGAAATAATTTCGTATTCGTATTAGAGTTTAATGGCATTTTGCTGCTACTTTTTTTAAAAAAATTATTTTACAGTTAGCAGACTGAATTGCTGAGAGTGCATGTTTTAAACTCGCTAACTGAAGATACTTGTCGGTGAGTGCACCACCGGGGAGTATCCACAGTTAAAAGCTACTTTGAGCTGATGTCTTGTTTTTAACTAGACTGTAGCAGTTAAATAAGGTCACGGCTTTTTGAGAAAATTCAATCATACCAATGGAATTTGCTGTTTTCAAATGCTTTAACGGAACGCAGAACTAGCATAAGAGAAGTAAACCCAAAATGACTTCTTGTGATTTTTCGAAACTCATTTAATAATCCAATTATGAGGAATTGGATTATTAGTGAATGCCAAGTGAATAAGTTGCAGCTGTGCTTATTTGGGTAGATGCTAAACTGCTTTGTTTAAGTTAAACTTCTAGTTATACGTAGAAAAATCGAGAAGCTGAATGACAGTTAACAGTGTCACAAGCAGTACGTAACTGTAAGCCTAAATAGAAACGTTTTACAGAAATATATTTTTAAATTTCCGAGTTGTAATTTGGTTATAAATGAGACTGTGTTATCATTTAAATAACTGCTGCTTACAGTTTGTGTCTGAACTGTAGTTTACTAGTATAGAAACGTTTGCATTTTCAGCTCAAAACAAAATTTCGATTAAGTTTGTTAACTGGCTCCATAAAAGTTAAAGCAAAGTTTTTGGCTAGCTGCCGTACGGATCAGAGTAACTTGGACAGCAAAGGTATTGCGGTCAAAACTGAAATATGATTTATAGTGAAAGCGCTTCAGCTTTTAAAATTGTTGCTGAGAAAGTTATAACTAAAGGACAAACTGCAAATCTAGATGAATTTGCAAGATCAGTCTGAATTATGCCTGACTTGGCCAGTGAGATCACGTTATGTCTCATGTATTAATCCAATATTAGCTTGTGCAGTGTAGTTTCATATTCCACTAAGACACGAAATTGCAATTGTATTTGTTACTGTTTGTTGCAATACTATTTGCTATTGGATGTTATTGTATTCTCAGAATAAGGAAGTAATGTATTTGTATTTACGATAGTTTAAAAGTAGGATCTTGGCTGTATCTGTTTATATGTTCGTATTAGGAAGGCGCTTCCATTTCGAAGGAATGTCGGGCAAGAAATTAATTTTGTGGCAAATGCTTGTGATTTATTGAATTTTAATACCTGAAAAAACGGTAAAGCAAACTAGAGAGGTAGCAATCTGAATAAACATAGCTGCTAAGCTCGCAGTAAAATGGTAATCTATTCGCAAAATGCTGTTCCTTAAAAGTAAACCTAAAGCTTTCCGTTTACTTGCTTTCAATTAAGAAAAACGCGGTGCTGTATCTGTCGTGAAGTTTGAGAGTGTGTGAAAAGTTAATTTCTCGCTTCAAGTTCCACTATTACTAAAAGCGCTATCTTAAGTAACTTAGTATAATCACTGAACTTCCGTGACACTCATTTCCATTCCTATTCCCATCTCACATTTCCCAATGTTACTGTGGTGTGCTTGTCGTAATTGTACTCTGTAGAACTAAACTCATGACCTAACGTCATACCAGAGAATTATTCTTGTTGATTTGTAGTGCGTCAATGCCTAAGCTAACTGTTGATTGTAAATTTGTAATAATGTATGTTATTGTGAAAATCATTGCTCTGTATTTATGCTATTGTTGCAATTTAATCCATTTACCGTATACCTACTGCCAGTTAAGTCCTATCTCATCTTAAGGTGGTGATTCCCTTTGGTCACATAAAGTTTGCACCATTATTACTCATTCATTACTTGGAGTTAAGAAGCCATCTTTATATGAAAATGTAGCTTGACATTTTCTCTTTTTAATGCATGCCATTAAACTAATGTTGCTTTTATAAAATATTTGTAACACATTTTAGAAGAAGTATAATTTTCCAGAATTTTTGCAGACTCAAGTAAATTTTTTCGCGAGACATCGGTTATATCATTCGATACCTACATCAAATAGCTGGGGACGATTTTTTATTTATTGTGAAATCGCTCTTCGTTATAGAGAAATAAGCTGAAATGTGTGCGTAACCTGTATTTTGCCTACTTTTTCCAACTTTGTCAAGCGATTACTTTAGCTAGAAAGCAGCAATCGGGGCAACTAAAAAATCGTCCCTGGGTATATTTGTGCAGAACACATTTGTTCAGTAGCAGCCCTCCAGATTGTATGGTGAATGCTCCACAATCTTTGGAAAAAAATTGGTCGTGTTTTTGCAAAAACTACATTTTTTATGATAGCAGCCTACAGGATAGCAGTTGGAAGACGATCATGCGTCGGATAATTTGTCCCTGTGAGACCTTCAGATCGACGCCCTTAGTTTGATTTTACGGCTTGCGTAGTTCAAGAACTGTTGGATAATTTGATTTCTGCAAAAATGACCCGTTGTCGACGCCAAAACAAGAAAATCGGCTATATCTCACGGTAGAGAAAAGCTAGAAAGTTGCTTTAAAAAGCAAAAAGATGAAGCTCGATGAGATCTTTCGAATGAATATATTCATAACTGTGTAGCTGATGCCAAACTTTCAGAAATTGGAAAAAACCGCCCTGACCGGAAATCTCGAATTATTGAATCGGGCTTGCGCGGAGGGTGTTAGAACGCTAAAAGAACTTATTTCGGAAAGTTTCGTCAAATTTCATCTTCATTTATGCCGCCAACCAACAATATGTGACCAAAAGGAATCACCACCTTAACTATTATTTCTCAATTTTGCATACTGGACATTTCGAACTTACGTACGTATACTTAGATATCTGAAAGGGTTGTCGTACGTCATATAACCGTATAACTTGCCCTTACGCTATTTCATCATTTCATGCTTATTTACTGTTAACTTATTAGGTACTGAGTTACATACAGCTTCTAGAATTATTAGCTACAGATAGATTATTCGCCTTTATTTACTCATACATCGGATGTGTCTGCTAAGATTATCTCGAAAACTTTTAGCATTCAGGCTAAGATTTAATCCTACGTATGTTCAGAAAAACTCGTATTAATTAACCATTTGTGCTAATCTAATAACGAAGTAATTGCTGCATTGAGTAACATTCTGAAAATTTTAGTGAAAATTTTGGTTTGAATTTTAATTTTGGTTTGATTTTTTCTGTATTTACAAAAATTTCTGGAGTCAAATCAAAGTATACTGAACTTCAAACATAGGATTCTTTTACAAATATTGACTGGTCTCTAGTGTATGAAAACGCAGATAAACGATATTTATTAACAAAAGTTCAGTGTTCATCATGATGTTCATGATGCATGACATTCTTCTTCCTTTCTGATTTGAGTAGATATCAGTATCCGGTAAATTTAATGCATAGTTATTTTGATTTCAAAGAAATAGATATTCGCAAAATATGGGTTAACCAGATGCGCCATAAGTAGGTTTAACAGCTTAGCATATGACGGCACAAACGCCTCCATCGTTGGGCAAACAAGGAACGCACCCTAGGAGACGCAGCACCGCCACACACAGTTTTTAATCTGCAAACCCGGCAGAGACACTGGTTAAAATTTCCAAATTTTATCCCACACGAAATAAGAGCAGAGAGATCTCTGGTGGCCATCAATTCCGGGGTCAGAATTCACATTAATTACGTGAATTCATAGTCCCAGGTCAACTGCATGCGACAGGCTGACTAAGTGGACTGTACGTAAATCGGTATGATCCCCCGGCCACGCCGGCGTCTCCCGAACTACCGTTTCATTAGTCAGCCGCCGCGGGTGGACTGGATGACCAACTAGACTGTCGTAAATCAGCATGATCCCTCCGGTCAAGCCGGTGCCTTCCGAACTACCGTTTCGTTGGTCAAACGCCATGCAGCGGAGCTTTACGTCAATAGACGGGCTGCCCTGCTCTAATCACCAGAGTTCTCTACCCTAAGGAGCCACCCACCTACTCACCCATTCAAATTTTCAGCTTTAGTTTTTCTGACTGCATTTCTATACCACCTTACGAATTTTTGGCGATAAATTTGAGAACTTTCAAGAGTTAAGCAAACGTTGAAATTTTCATGTGAAGTCCTAGTTTTATTATATTATCTTGATCGTCTACACTTTCCGTAGACTGAGAGAACTTAGATACTACATTGAGCAACTGTAAACCATATACATCTAAGCAATTACGTAGCATGTACTTCATTCATACAAATATTCATTCTCAACTATTATTTAGCTTTACGTAATGCACGTATTCATTTTCAACTATTGTATTGCATACTTTTCGTCGCTCAACTTTCTTCTACTTAAAATTATACCAATTTTGCACTCACACTAGGTGATTCCATTTCCGCATCAAATCCGTGAGCACTCCAATAATCTATTCCAGTAATCCTTGTGTTGATAGTTCTTGCTCTCGTTTCTGCCAGTTACCCTATAATAGCAGCTTTGATTATTAGTCAAGCATTGTGTTTCCTTTTTTTATGCAACACAGCCAGAAAATTCTTTTCGATGTTCGTTAAATCTAAGCATTGAGTCCTGGCAATAGTCTCGTTTTCGAGAATTGGAGACTATGATATCTGTGGATCATTCTAATTCTTAACAGCTGTCTACTAAAACGGATTTGGGAAAACAGTTTTAATTCAACAGTATATTTTATTTGCTTTGTCTAAGGGTTCACCAGCAATTGCTACCGTTTTCGCTACAGACTTTGTAAGATCGATAGTCCAACATAATGGAAAAAATGAGACCCTAGTCTTTGAGGTACACTTTAGTTCTTGCAGTAGTTCAGCATTGTTTTACTGTACTAGCCGTTTTTCTGTAGAGTAATAGTAAATTCAATTAACTTTTAATTGCAATACATAGGGTAATTTACCTTTTATTTTGAGATAAAGTCTAAACAGCGATTCCAGCCACTAGTGTTGCAGCTTACTGGTCACCAAATCAATTCTACACAAATTTACAATTTACAATTTTGAAATTTACAATTTCATCGTAGTTTAGTCCGCTCTCGGGAAGTTGAAGTCTGAGTGAATGGAAATCTTAAAATTGCGATTACGACGGTACTTTCATGCTATTATTCGGTTTTAGTTAATAATTTCAAAAAGCTGTCTCTAAATTATTAAGCGCTTAAACTCCAGTCACCTCAAACAAACACAAATCTATTTTCATAATAACATAATAATAAAATAACATAATGTTATTTTCTTTGAACACTAACTGCTGCGATTGTGCCTATACAGCATGCTTAATTTCTATTAGCCATATTGTTTTGACTCGAAATTAACTTTATCCATAGCACCTTTTCCGTTGTATTTTAATTTTATAGACTCGGCAAAAATGGCTTCGGGAAAACGGTTCTCTTGAAGGTGAAGTCTCTTTCCTTTTAGCTAGCTTTCCAGAACTGGAAAATCCATGTTAAAAAATTGTTTTCGTGGTGTCGCATTTACCGTCGAATAATTGAAGTCAGGCAGCCGTACCCTCTTCACTCGTAGCAAGCACGTTTTAAGCTTTAAAATGATATGAAATTTGGCGTGCTGAACCCAAAAATGGGCTAAATTACAGTCTTTTAATGTTCACTGCAACTACCCGCACCAGCATTTTAAATGGGGTGTCCCTAATACTATCTTCCCTCACTTAACTTCTTCTTAAGGCGGTGGTTTCCTTTGTGTAAATTTGACCCTATAGGCTTCAATTCTTTATGAAAATAGATGAAACTCTTCAAATAATGTGATTTTGGTGCTCTTTAACATTCTGGGACCAGTCCCATATTTTTAGGAGAAACATATGAAATTCCTGTTTTGGCATTATACTCTCAGTAGACAGCCGATACTTTGGATTGATTGAAAGAGGGTACAAAAAACGAATATTTATGCTTTTACAACCTTTGAGCTATCTCTAGTGGTTAAGCCAGAATATGCCCAGAACGATTTTTGGGGTCAAAAAATGGCCATTTTCGAGGAAATCAGTTTTTCGTAATTACTGCCAAATCGTAGGAACAATTTCCGTGTATTTATACTCAATTAAAACACAGTTTAATTGCCCATTTTGTCAATGCCTATCAGCTGGGATTCGTTACTTTAAGCTATAGCGTCGACGTTATGGAGCCATAATACTGAATCTTCTTTCTAAATTTTTGACTTTAAAATTTACTGCACAAATGTTACAAATGGAGTTTGCTGCCTATACATTATCTTCTCCAGATCTGTCCAGCGGAACTGACAAATTTAATTTATGACTTAAAATTTAATTGGTTTTAAATACGGGGTTGAACAGCCACAAATTGGGCATTTGCTATTAACAGGCCAAATTCCAGCTGTGGATTGTTAATTTCTGTAGCGATCATGGCTTCCAAATGACAATGCGGGCTTTTGATGAAGCAAAGCTCTAAAATAATTCTTATTCGCACATTTAAAATTTCAATTTAACCTCGCCCTTTTCAATTATGAATTCGGTGGATTCGGGAGCTCTGAGTGTCCTGCGCTAGCGCTTCCTATTATAAACTCTTGCCTGAAGTTAATTCCCTATCCATCTTTTTGGGTTCGGAAAACCTTACAGCTCACAGAGACTTGTTAACTACGCAACTGCTTTGTACTTGCAGGGTTTCCAAACATTTCCGCTAAATCTGGACTTATGTTTCGGTGTAATGGTTTTGGTTCCGAGTCTCCTAGTTTGTAGTTAATGCATTAAAGTAAGGCCGCTAATCTCAGCCACAATCTTTTCCTTTTAGGTTTCACCTTACAGCCCAAGACGAATTCCATAAAACTTTGCAGTCTCCTAAGCCTGGAGTTTAACAATACGTTTTCACTATTTAATCTGTCCAGTCAGGATTTCCTATAGCCACAGGATTACTGAATCGAATTTGTTTTTCAAATTCATAAACCTTACCTGGTTGGTACCCGCAATAACAGAAACAAAAATGTATATATTGAAACCATTGAAGAGGTGTCAAATAGTCAAACTGTAGACAAGTTACTGTACTGTTTTGACACATCTTCTCGCCGCTCTACATTCCAACTTCGACGAATACTTCTAATGCCGCAAGTTGATTACTTAACTTCGAGAGTATGCTATTACGAATAAAAACTGGCGCACTTCTGTAATTGTCTTATTACATCTTTTCCACCCCTTACTGCGACTTAACACTTCGACAGGCGGTACTTCCATTTAGAACTTGACACATACTACAAAATTGTCACCCAAATGAACTTACTGTCAGCCGCACGCTGCGTTTTAACTGCGATTTTACGTAATTTGTTTACGTAAACCATAGCGTAGTTACTGACATATTAAAACTCATGTATCCCAGTTTACTAGTTTCACGCATATATTTTGAGCTGTAGAGAACTAATTTTTGACACCTTTGTCCATCTTCGTCCACTTTGGGAACCCAACTGTGCTATAGTCCATACTGGAATTCTACAATGCAACGAATCTGGATCAGCTATGAAATGCTATTTTTGATTCCTGTTTACAATTTTCGTGACTTTGCTGCACGTAGATAAAAGACTTAGGTGGTTGCAAGACAGCAAATAACGACAGCCCAGCAGAATATGTCGCAAATATACAGCAGGTCAAGTCCAATAGATACCGTGAGGTACTTCTTGTTACCTGAGACAAGTGGATCTCTACGTGACTTACTGGCACTAATGATTATCTTCCATTACTAGTAAAAACTAGTGCGACGGTGCACACAATTCGCAGAACAAACTTTCATTTGGGCGTTTCGGTGCTAGGAATTTTCGTCAACCCTGCTTCTTCCTTCAAATTGGAGGACCAATTTTTGCGAGGGAGGGAGATATGTGACAGAGCTAGACTTGCAGTGACTTAAATTGGATATATTATTTTGAAACTGTAAATAAATTAGAAACCTACACGCTTGGGTAAGAGATAAATTACTCTTAGGCGGAACAATACGTAGTGCATAATAAACAATACTTAGCTAGTAATTAAAATGAAAACTGAACTTAAACTAGTTGCGTTTAACTCAAGGAAAATAACCTTAGTCGTGAGCAAAGCTACCTTAGGTAATCAAGTTAGCTACCAAAGTGAACTATTATAAGACATACGGTAGGCACTGTAATAATTAATTAATGCAAATTCTCTAATTAATGCAAATGTCCATTGTATTCTTGTATTGTGCTAATGTGTTAATTATTATTGTACATGCTAGTAATGTCTCGTAGTTGTTCTGTTGCTACCGTAATTCAAGAAAGAAGTGTTTGTAAAGGCTAAGCAAAATTGAGCTTCCAAATTGGGTTTTCTGGAAAGAGTTGGTCTTCCCATTTCTGACAATGATAGATTTTATGGAGGAATTGGAAATTGGCTTTAGGCTTGTTGCTTACGTCAATCGTCCGAAAGAAGGAATATTCTAGAAGCTTCTTAGCCCAAAAAGCTAGCAACAAGCGAGAATATTTTGTTGGAGAAGCTAAGAGCTGGAAACTTATAATACCTATGGGATATTTAGAGAAAGCCTAACTTTTTTTCTGACTATTTTTGGGATTGGAAACAAATTGTAGATATCACGTAATCGCAATCGTCTTACGGTACTTCGGCTTGGAATAGCTTGCTTTTGTGTTATTCGTGGGGTCTTGGTATTTGTGCTAGTGGAGTCAAGTGGTGTTCAATAAACTGTGTGCTTGCTATATTGTCAAAGTAAAAGATCGTGAAGTGTACCTATTGCCTAAGCTAAGACTCCGATAAGACTAGTGAAGATCCACTGCGCTTTAACTCTGCCTGTGCTGGTCGTCGACCCCACGGCCCGCGACAGGTTGTTCAGCGAAGCTGGTCCATATTAGTGCGCTTTTAACCTAGTCCTCCTGGCATTTACAACCTGCCCCTCCCATATTAACGTTTTAAAACCTAGTCCTCTGTCCGTTTACAACCGAATGTCACCCATATTGCATTTTTCATGCTCCACCGGAGCATTTTTATTCTTGTCAAATTTCCCGTATTTTCTTTTTAGGTGCAATGTGTTCAATAGAATGGTTGATTGAGTGCGCCTGTATGTCTGAATCTTTAATGGAATCTGTGACAGAGCCTCTTCATATACCGGAGGACGTAATTGAGGAGCAGAAATTGGTGGAAAAGTTGAGAACTGTACTGGCTAAGGTACATGTCTAAAGTACCATTAGTGATATACGATCGAAAAGGGGTGAAATATCTGTGCTGTTGCAACCATAAGCTTTGTGGAGTTTTGATTATTACATTTCAGTTTTGAGAAAGATGTTGTTGTTGTTGTTCCTGGATCATCTGGTTAGGAACCAATACGATGGAGCGGGCTAGAACCGCCCCACACCCCGAAGGAAGTCCACCACTGATACTGGGGCCTCCGTTAGGATCGAGAGGGATGGGTTTATCCCCAGGTGCCTGACCCGGGAGGGAGTGTGCGCAGGACAGTCGAGCATTAGGTGCTGGAGGTCTTCAGATTCATGCCCGCAGTCCGGACATCGGGGACTGTCCGCCATTCCGATTCTATGGCGGAACGCTCCAAGGATAGTGCAGTGCCCGTTGCTTCGTAACTGGGCCAGCACAGTTCGTTCCTGTTTAGACAGGCCGCTTTCCAGGGAGGGGTTGGGTACAGATCCGTTGGCGTAGATGCCAAGAGGGTCGGAATTCAGGCGCTCGTGTCTGGTTATTTCTCTGAAATGCCGTTTGATCACGGCCTTGGCAGTCGCAAAGTCAACGCAAGCCTCTTGCTGGTCCAGATTTCGGGATGCCGCCTTTGCGGCTTCATCAGCCGCCTCGTTTTCGGCTACACCGATATGGGCAGGGATCCACTGGAAGGATATGTGGCAACCCAGGCTGGAAAGTTCCACCAGTTTTCCCCAGATATTATCCAGCAATGCCGAGCCACCGCAGAGATTTGCGGTCGACAATTTGGCAATGCTGGATTGGGAGTCTGTGCAGATCCGGATCTCCTTCCAGTTGGGATGGCGATTCCGGAGAGCCCAGGCTAAGCCTGCATCAATAGCTACGAGTTCAGCCGTGTAGCTAGAGCAGACACGTCCGGCAGGGCTCAGGATTCGGTCTAGTTCTTCACCACTCGGCGCCGTGACTACAGCTGAGGATCCACCGTTGTAGGTACCGGATTCTGCTGAGCCATCAGTCCACATTATAGTGTCGGCCGGCGGAAGACGATTAAGTGTCTCCTCCACCTGTAGGCGGACAGTTTCCGGGCTAGCGTTTCTGGGGGTGAGGGTCCTCAGCGTAGAGTGGAGTTGACGTTGGCGGCTGTCCAAGGCGGGTGGCTAGGCAGTTTCAGATTTTCTCGTTGACACATATTCAGACCAGTCATTTCGCTGGTGTTGCTTCCGATCAGACACCAGGATTTCTGGGATTTCAGCCTCTGTTGTACTTGAGCCTCCGCGGAGACCCGCCTGGGGTTATTTTCTGTCAGCCGGAGAGATTTTTCATAGGCACAGGCAGACA